>ML390764.1:1236-34251 GCA_005239525.1 Nicotiana knightiana
TAAAAAATAGTATGAACAAAATATAAACTCCAACATAACCTATGATGAATAAAGAAGAATTTGCGGTAGATGAAAAAATATACGAAAATCAAGACGGATTAAGAATAAAAATAATATTTTCAAATCTAGGAAGAAGATATAAAAAAATAGGAGAACAGTTATACCTAATGATAGAAAAAGAAACAGCAAGATTAGAAGATAGCCTGACAACTATGACAAGAATAATAAAAGAAAATGAAGAAATAGATAAGAAAAAAGAAATCAAAAATGTAAGGTACCAAGCAAACAAAGAAGTACAACAATTAGAAGAAATTAAAAATACAAAAATTATAACATTAGAAAAGGAATTGGCCATGTTAAAAGCACTATACGAAGAAAAACAAAAAAACAAAGATAAGGAGACAGAATTAACAGATGAAATAAACAAATTCAAACAAAAACTACAACCAGAAGAAAATTTCAGAATTGAAGAAATAGATAACGATGTAGATGACCAAAAATCAGAACTAAGTGAAACAAGTGAAACCTACACAGAACTTTTAGAAAACATAGAAAAGTCAAAAGAATTAGAAGTAAATACAGGAAATATAAATATGGATGAAAAACCCAGTACATCAGGAGTAAGAATTCCAAGAAGAATAAACTTAAATTACTATACAACTAATTATGAACAATCTGATAGACAGGATACACTATGGAAAAGTAATAAATGGACACCAAAACCAATATCTGAACAATATAATTTCTTAGATTTAGATTGTGTAGCAGATACAAATAAAACAATACAACTATGGATAGGATATATATCAAAACAATTGGTAGATAATAAGATAGGAATAAAAGAAACACCAGGATATATAGAAAGAACACTCATAGGAACAGTAAAACTATGGTTACACAATTTAACAAAAGAAAGTCGAGATACCTTAAGAAGTAATAGAAAATTTGATGGTGAAATGGCAATAACAAATATGGAAATATTATACAAATATGAGATAGCCATAAGAAACGAATTTAGTAGCATGACTACAGAAATAGAAGAACGAAATAAAGATAAACTACTAAACAAAAATCTAATAACAAATCTAGCGATATGTAATATGTGCTATATAGATGAATATACTTGTGCATTTAAAAAATATTATTATAAAGGGAAATACAGTGCAGAAGAAAGTAGAGAATTAAGAATATTATATTTTACAAAATTACCCGAACCATTTAGTTCAAAAATAATAAAAGACTAGAATGAAGTAGGATTAGCAGATACTTTGGGAACTAGAATAAAATTCCTACAACAAAGGTTTATACAAATATGTGAAAAATATAAGGAAAAAATAAAAATTGAAAAAACACTAATAAAAAATTTAGCATGTTGTAAAAATAAAACAGCCCCACAATTCGGGTGTACAGATAAATATAATAGAAAATGGAGAACGAAGAAATATAAAAAATATAGGTCAAAATATAAACATAAAAAACCAAGAAAAAGATATTATGTAAAAAATTATCAACACAAAAGACCATATAGACCAAAGAAGAAACTGACAGAATGTACGTGTTATAACTGTGNATAAAAAATTTAGCATGTTGTAAAAATAAAACAGCCCCACAATTCGGGTGTACAGAAAAGTACAGGATTCAGTTACAACTAAAGAAATACGCAGGCTTGTATTAAAACTACAAAACTTTACATTTACAATTGAAGTAAGTAATACTAACAAGAATGTTGTTGCAGACTACTTATCAAGAAAGAGGTACACAAACCGATGGAGATACCACAACAAAAGTTATTCTCAATCTACTTACATCACTTACTACGAAAGTAGAAAGGATGGATACTGAGATACCAAAATATAAAAGACAGCAGCATGACAATAAATATGTGGAACTACGTCAATCAGACGACGGTAAACATCTAGAGCTAAAAGGAGACGCTGGGAAACTCCTAATAACCCATAATGTTTGTTTAACTACAGCTGTAGGTAGTAGCACGTCTACATCAACAAGTAAAGAAGTCAAATATCCAACTACAAATATGACCAAGTTATTTAACAAACCATTTACCCCTAAAGGACAAAAGATATTTTTACTACACCTACTCTACAAATAACCACATATAAAAATAGCCTAGACCAAAATAAGGAGATATACAATCATATTACCAAGACATATATCGACAATATCTACCAAATACAAAATTACTTGAATACCATGCCAAGGGCAGCTATAGATCCTCAAAACCCACATACAGGATATATTACCCAAAAGTTACAAGGTTACAATAAATTAATAGCCCTACCAGGTACCAATGCAAATCTAATCAAAACATGTTACAACTATGGACTACTCAACACTATCTACACCCAAACAGGAGATGAAATTGCAACTATACCGGAGCTACATAAAGCATTCTTGAACTATAAAAGGATAACAAAAGGAACATTATTTTTTATCAAATCATATACTGCCCCAGCAGAGATATTGTTTAATGAAATAAAATTTGTTATCCAGGTAATCAAGATAGGATTAACACGAGAAATGATCATCCCATAAGACATAGGTACACAGCCAGAGACAACAAAAGACGAGATACTAGATTTTTACGCTAAGAAAAGCATTATTGGCGTATCTACTATCTTGAGCGAACTAGTAAACAACTACCTTAAAGGAAATTCAGTAAAATGGTTAGAAAAGGTAAAACCATACAACTTAGGAGATAAACAATTGACCATAACATATAACAATTGACCATAACCAATGATAGATACACGAACAGAAGCTAATATATGTAAATATAACTGTTTACCAGAAGATTAATGGGAAAAATTAAAAACACATATAGTAGTAACAGGATTTAACAATGAAGGAAGCATGATTAACTATAGAGCTAAGAATGTAAAATTGCAAATATGGGATAAAATACTAACTATAGAAGAAATATACAACTATGAATTCACTACAAAAGATATATTGTTAGGAATGCCATTTTTAGAAAAACTATACCCACATATAATAACAAAAACACACTGGTGGTTTACCACACCGTGTAAAAATAAGGTAGGAGCAAAACGAGTAAATAATAAACAACGAAAAACTACAGAATGGATAAAAGGAAGTGAAAGAATTACACAAAAACTAGAAAATATAGACAAAAACCCAACTNATTTATCATTTAAATGATTTTTCGTAATATTCTTTCTGTAGCGGGATAAATCTGGGTATTTCTTTTAGGCTTTCTAATATATATTCTATGTATTCTATATCTTTGGTTCTTTGATATTCTTCTATATTGATTTTTATTAAGTTTGATAGTAAATTTATACTGACGGTAGTTTGTTGCCAATATTGTAAGTATATATGATTCATTATTGTTCTGAATATCAATCTAGTTCATATAAGTCTATATTTATTTCATCTGATATAATTAATAAAACTTTACATTATTTTTATATTAGTCTTTGATATGTAAGACTTCACATTAGTTTTCCAACTCATAAGAAATGACTAAGAGTCATATGTTCAGGGTGTGGCGTGCATCCACGTGGGGATGGGGTGGGAAGGTTTAATTTTTATCTACTTATTAGGTATTTAGGTAGTGTCCCGTTGCCCGGTAATTAACCAATTACCCGCATAATTAAGAATTGCATCAACTTAGTTAAAATTCTACTTATTGTTAATATCCTTTTATATATATATATATCACACTATCATCTTCGTATAGTACCTTGTAAGGTACTAGTCCATAAATATCGAGTATTAACGCTCGACCCGTATTTTATCCGAATATGCAAAATTTTGACGAAAATTCATTTTCTTTGACTTGCTTCTTCTCTTACCTTCACGAATTTACTCATCAGTTGTTTGAAATAGCATAGTCCTTATAATCTCCAAATAATCTTTTCCTTGGACTGATGTATATTACCTTACGACAAATTCAACTTACAATACCACAGGGTATAACATCGTCGTAATTTAATACTATGAAGCGTAACAACATCGTAATGTAGTACTTCAAGGCATAAAATCATCGTAATATAATAATGCAGGACATAATATCGACGTAATATTACGGGGCGTAACATCATTCCCCCCTTTGGAACATTTGTCCTAGAATGTTGACTGATGCTCTTATCATTTTTCTAACTTATAGCTCGTGTGAATACCTTAATACGCTCCTTGTCATTTAGGTAGTTGTTCTGTGGATAAATCCAAAGGTCAGGGCATTCCCCCTTTAGGCCTCTTTCCAACGCCATGACTTGTGATCGAATTCTTCCCGTCTGACTGTCTGAACCTGCACGCATGAAATGCAGCGCCCCCAGAAAAAGGACGTCAATACGAAATAATGTACCGAGTATGTAAGGCAATATACTGAAAGCTGAAACTGATACTGACTCAACTCTCTCAACATAGTAAGTAAAGTAGTTGTTCGGTTATATAACGCTAGGTAAATATACATATAATTTCTATGTTGTAGTAGGCTCGCCATAGGCGCTCAACCATACTAGGCTCTGTATCTCGACCAACTGGGCTCGCTCATAGGCTCTCGACCACAGTAGGCTTGGTATATAGCTTACCATCTTATCAAAGGTTTCCCAATAGAGGCCAACTATCGATTATAGCTCGACGATAATGAAAATACTTTAATATAGTATATATAAACTCTCTGCTCTATTGACTGGAAGAAGGAAAAACTCAAATGAATATGAAGTCCCGATAAAGAGAGTATTGTAACTTACAAAACTACAAAAATATACGTAAATTACGGGATGTGAATTTTTCTTTATGCTCCGTTAGCAAACTCGTATAATTATGAGACCATGCAAAAATGCATGAAAGGTTTAGCCTTAACATACCTGGAGTAGTAGAGAAAAATACGTATGATATTATTAGAAAAGGATGCACCGCACTCCCTTAGAATCCAAAAATCTCTTGTTGCTAATCGTGTTAAGAAACCTCATCGGATTTTGGTTAAGTGTGATGAGCCAAGGGGTCATTATAAGAATTGATACTCCGTTCTAGGCTTATTAGCCATAAAAAATACTAATTTTATTTACATCAATTTGCGTGCACAGTCAGGGCGTAAAATCGGAAAGCCTTTATGTGAAAATATGAAAAATAATAATTTTTGGAATTTAAAATTTTGTTTTAGTTGACTTGGTTAATAATATTGATTGAACGGAACCGGATCCCTTTTCCGACAATCCCGGGAGATCCGCGGTAAAATATGGGACTTGGGTGTATGCCAAGAATTGAATTCTGAGGTCCCTAGCTTTAGAAATTAATTTTTGAAGAAAAATGTTATGCTAGATTTTTAAGGAAATAAATAAATGAATTAATATTTGAACTTATTGGTATCGGGCCGCTATCATTGTGAAATGTGGTGAGAATCATAATTTATTTGACGTGATTCGGATGTCCGGTTGAGAAATAGTGAAAGTTAAGTGTTCTTGAGAATAAATTATGAGTTTTGAGGTTAAATTCATAGTTTTAGATGTTATTTTCATGATTTGATCGCACGAGCAAGTCCGTATGATGTTTTTAGGCTTGCATGCATGTTTGGTTTAGAGCCCCGAGAGCTTGGATGAGTTTTGGATATGCTACGGGATGTTTGGAACATGTTAAAGTCTGATGTAATTATCGTTCTGGTGCACAGTCAATTTGTTCTTTGCGTTCGCGTTACTCCACTCGCGAACGCGTAGAGTAGAATTTGCACTGGGGTCATTTTGTGCTACGCGAACGCGTGGCCCTGGACGCGAACGTGAAGCACTGGGGCGAGACCCTTCGCGAACGCGACCAGGCCATCACGAATGCAGTTAGTTAAGTGGGTCTGGGGGAGGGGAGCCCATTTATCCTATGGGAACGCGGTCAGGTCACCGTGAACGTGAAGGCCATTTGGGCCTGACCCTACACGAACGGGACAGGACCCTCGCGAACGCGATGAAAGCTTGTCCAGTTGTATAAAATCATATTTTAAAACGGGCAAAAACCACTTTCTTCATATTTTTTTGAACTACAAAGACCTTGAGGTGATTTTTTCATACAAATTCATCCCCAAAGTTTTGGTAAACAATTCTAAAGTCTTCTCTTTCAATTACCAATGTTTTTCATTATTTTTTAATAAAAAATTAAGAAATTTTCATGGTAGAAATTGAGTGTTTTGATAGAATTAGGGAATTTTATAAAAATCGAATTTTGACCTCAAATTGGGGTCGGATTTCAAAACTAATTTCATATTCGGGTTCGGGGGTGAATGAAATGGAATTTTGTCCGAACCTCGAGTTTGGACCAAGCGGGCCCGAGGTCGGGTTTTACCTTTTTGAGATAACTTAGGAAAACTATGATTTTATAGTAAAGTTAGTTCCTTTAGCATAAATTAATGATTTTGAGTTGATTATGATTAGATTCGAGCGGGTTAGAGAAGAATTCTAAAGGAAAAATTTTAATTGAGCAGTGAGTGGCTTGCGAATTTGAGGTAAGTGTTTGGTTTAACCTTGACTTGAGGGAATAGAAATTACCAACTTAATTGCTATGTGAAATATCCATGTGTGTGGTGTATACGTGAGGTGACGAGTATTTATGCACCCCAAATTATCTGCTTAACATGATTTCTTTCCCCGTTTCTAATTATTTGCTTCCGGGCTTAATTGTTTCATGTTCATTGATGTTTATATGTCAATTTGGATTCGTTAACTTATTTTTAAGTAGTGTTTCATGTATTTTGGAAGTGTTGGTTGTTCCCTTGGTTTTGTTATGTTACATAAGGATGTAGCTGAATGTTAGTGTTACGATATGTATATAGCTTCCAGTTGGTTTCGTTGTGAAATGATAATTGATGAAGTTTATGAGTTTTACAGCTTCTGTTTACCATTGTTGATACAAAAATGTTGTGAAATGCTTGGCCTGAATTGTGTAAGTTTTCGTAAATAAACTGATATGATATGTCTGGTTGGAGCAGTTTGCACGCTGCAACAAGGAGTGATGAGGGTGGACAGGCGGGATCGGGTTGCACACCGCAACAAGAGAAATAAGGGTGATATATATAAGGAGGAGCAATAAGAGTGGACATGTGGGAGCGAATCGTGCACCGCAACAAGGAGCGATAAGGGAGAATAATTATGTTTTCCTGATTTAAAAAAATAAGGATTTGGAAAACTCTGGTTTTATTAAAAATGTTTTCATACTATGATTTTTATTTTTATTTAAATTGAAACTTGGAAATTTTAAGGAGCTGATTATAGCTGATATCTGTAAAGAATTATCTGAGTTGTTGTTATTTACTGTTGCAAGTTACTGGTTATTTAGTTTATTGTTATAATTTCTTTCTTGCTTTATTATATATTGTTCACATGTTATATTGTTAATGCCCCGCCGGAGGCTCGTCCCTACTTCGTCGAGGTTAGGCTCGGCACTTACTCAGTACATGGGGTCGGTTGTATTGATACTACACACTGCACTCTTTTGTGCAGATCCAGGTATCGTCCATAGTTAGGAGATCTTAGTAGTTGACATCATCGTTCGAAGAATCGAGGTACATCTGCTGGAGTCCGCAGATTCCTGGAGTATTCTCTTAATTTACTAGACATTGTTTTATTACATTCAAAACCAGATATACAATTCTTTCGGTCCATCATTTGTATTACTCTTTAGCAGTTCGTGAATTGTGACACTTGACAGTGGGGTAGTTTTGTAGTTATATATTTAGTTTGTGGTTCATCTTAGTTGTTGATCTTTATTAGTATTCATCAAGTTATTTAATGAAAAATATTAGATTCGGTATTTATTTTTAAATTGTTTTATTATGTGTAAAGTAAACTTTTAAAAGTAAAGATTAATTAAGTTCTAACATTGATTTACCTAGCAAGTATAGTGTTAGGTGCCATCACCATTCGGGGGTTGAGAATTTGAGTCGTGCCATTAAGAAATCACGTTATCAAAGTAGTAATATCACTGAAGTGTTTTGAGAATGAATTTTAATTGAAAGCCTTTAAAAATGGCTAATGTTCCCTCTTTGTCACGCCCGCACTTCTGATGGAAGTCCTTGATATGGAAAACATTTGGAATGTAAAACTTTAGATTTGTTTTATATTAGTCTTTGATATGTAAGACTTCACATTAGTTTTCCACCTCACAAGAAATAAGTAAGAGCCATTTCTTTAGGGTGTGGCTTGCTGCCACGTGGGGATGGGGTGGGAAGGTTTAATTTTTATCTACTTATTAGGTATTTAGGCAGTGTCCCGTTACCCAGTAATTAACCAATTACCCGCATAATTAGGAATTGTTTCAACTTACTTAAAATTCTACTTATTTTTAATATCCTTTTATATATATATCATACTATCATGGTCGTATGGTGCCTTCTACGGTACAAGTCCATAAATACTGGATATTAACTCTCGGCCCGTATTTTATCCTAATATGCCAAATTTTGACGAAAATTCATTTTCTTTGTCTTGCTTCGTCGCTTACCTTCTCGAATTTACTCATAACTTGTTTGAAATAGCATAGTACTTATATTCTCCAAATAATCTTTTCCTTGGACTGATGTCAATTACCTTACGACAAATTTAACGTACAATACCATAGGATGCAACATCATCGTAATTTCATACTACGAAGCGTAACATCATCGTAATGTAGTATTTGAAGGCGTAACATCATTGTCATATAATAATGCGGGATATAATATCGACGTAATATTGCTGGGCATAATATAGGCAGAGATCGAGGTTCCAATTTAGGTGGTAACCGGAATCGTAGCTATGCGTTAGCGGGTCGACAGGACCAGGAGTCTTCACCAGACGTTGTGACAGGTTTGTTGACCATTTGCTCTCCCGATGCTTATAACTTGATAGACCCAGGATCTACTTTATCGTGTATTACCCCATTTGTCGGGGGGAAATTTGGTAGAGTGCCTGAAATACTAACTGATCCTTTTGTTGTATCTACACTGGTCAGAGAATTCATTATTGCTAGATGAGTTTACCGAGGTTCTACGGTGTCAGTTTGTGGTCGTCAGACCTGAGCCGACCTAGTTGAGCTAGAGGTGTTGGATTTTGATACTATCCTGCGCATGCACTTGTTGGCAGCTTGCTATGCCTCATTTGATTGTCGAGCAAAGATAGCTAGATTTATTTTCTCGTTGAGCAGATGTATTCCGAGATGAACTTTCGGGTATTCCTCCGGAGCGAGGGATTTATTTTGGCATCGATTTGCTTCCGGGAACTCAATAAATATCCATCACTCTGTATAGAATGGCACCTGCCGAATTGAAAAAGTTGAAGGAGCAATTAAAGGATTTACTGGAGAAAGGTTTCATCAGACCCAGTACCTCACCTTGTGGTGCACCGGTACTGTTTGTACGGAAGAAAGATGGGTCGCTGAGGATGTGTATCGATTATAGGCAACTGAACAAGGTATATATTAAGAATAAGCATCCACTTTCGAGGATATACAACTTGTTTGATCAGTTGCGGGAAGCTAGATGCTTTTCAAAGATAGATTTGAGATCGGGGTACCACCAGTTCAGAGTTCGGGAGAATGATATTCCCAAGACAACCTTCAGGACCCGATACAGCCACTTTGAGTTCCTTGTGATGTCTTTCGGGTTGACGAATGCACCTGCAAAATTTATAGACTTGATGAATAGCCTATTCCGGCCATATTTAGATATGTTCATGATAGTCTTTATTGATGATATTCTTGTCTATTCACATTCAGAGGATGAGCATGCAGACCATCTTCGAGCGGTATTTCAAGCCTGCGTGATAATAAATTGTATGCTAAGTTTTCTAAATGTGAGTTCTGGTTGATGTCCGTAACATTCTTGGGACACATTGTATCCGATAGAGGTATAAAGGTAGACACTCAGAAGATTGAGGCTGTGAAATCCTGGCCTTGACCTACCACTCCGACAGAGATTCGTAGCTTTCTAGTCTTAGCAAGATACTACTGGAGGTTCGTAGAGGGTTTTTCTTCTCTTTCAGCATCATTAACGAAGTTGACGTAGAAAGAAACTATGTTTCGGTAGACAAAGGACTATGAGCAGAGTTTCCAAGAGCTTAAGAACAGGTTGACCTCAGAGCCAGTTCTAGCACTTCCATAGGTTCCAAATGGTTATGCAATGTATTGTGATGCTTCAGGTGTCGAGTTAGGGTTTGTCCTGATGCAATAAGGGAAGGTAACTGCATATTCTTCAAGGCAGTTAAGGAAGCACGAGAGGAATTATCCAACAAATGACCTCGAGTTAGCTGCGATCGTCCATGCGCTTAAGATGTGGTGGCATTATTTATATGATGTTCATGTTGATATATTTACAGATCATAAGAGCCTGTAATATATCTTCAAAAAAAAAGAGTTTAATTTGCGATAGAGGCGATGGCTTGAGTTATTAAAGATTACGATGTTAACATTCTCTATCATTCAGGGAAAGATAATGTGGTAGCAGATGTTTTAAGTCGCCGATCCATGGGTAGCTTAGCAGATGTAGAGGCACAATTAACTAAGGAGTTTTATCAATTGGCTTGTTTGGCGGTTCGGTTAGTACACTCTGGCAATGGTCGAGTTGTACTCCAAAATACTACAAAATCATCCCTTATAATTGAAGTAAAAGAGAGGCAGGGCGAGGATCCATAGTTGGTCAAGTTAAGAGAGCGAGTTCCGCAGAAGAAGAACTTGTTGTTAGAGCTCAAGGGAGATGGGCTTCTCATATATAGGGGTTGTTTGTGTGTTCCAAATGTAGCAGGGCTACAAGACAGGATTATGTCAGAGGAACATCATTTGTGGTACTCTATTCATCCTGGGTCGACAAAGATGTATCATGACATGAAGGATGTGTATTGGTGGAACGATATGAAGAAGAACATTGCCGAGTATGTCGCTCAGTGTTCTAGTTGCCAGAAAGTGAAGATAGAGCACCAGAAGCCCGGAGGGCTAATGCAGACCATAGAGATTCTGACATGGAAATGGGAGGCGATAAACACGGACTTTATCATGGGTTTACCTCATTCTCAACGTAAGTTCGATTCCATATGGGTAATAGTCGATAGGCTCACGAAATCAGCTCATTTCATCGGTCAAATCTATATATACAGCAAAATATTATGCAAAATTATATATTAAGGAGATAGTGGGACTACACAAAGTACCAATATCTATTATATCCGACTTTGGCCCAGTTTACAGAATATTTTTGGAGGTCATTTCAGAGAGTCTAGGAACTTTGGTGAATCTCAGCACAACTTTTCATCCACAAACTGATGGACAAGACGCTCGAGGATATGTTACGAGCATGTGTGTTGGATTTTAAAAGTAGTTGGGATGAACATCTACCTCTTATCGAGTTTGCATATAATAACAGTTACCACTCCAGTATTCAGATGGTTGTGTACGAGGCTTTGTATGGGCGTAAGTGCTGATCTCCTATAGGGTGGTTTGATATTAGAGAATCTAGATTACATGAGCCTGACCTGGTTCAACAAGCCATAGAAAAAGTAAAGCTTATCCGGGGGGTGACTGTTGACAGCACAGAGTCGTCAGAAGTCATATTATGACGTGCGGCGAGGAGACATAGAGTTCGGGGTTAATGACTGGGTATTATTTAAGGTGTCACCTATGAAGGATGTTATGAGGTTTGGCAAGAATAGAAAGCTTAGCCCACGGTATATTGGGCCTTATAGGATCATTCGGAGAGTGGGCCAAGTAGCTTATGAGTTAGAATTGCCCACAGAATTGTAGTCTGTCCATCCGGTTTTTCATGTATCCATGCTACGGATGTGCATTGGCGATCCTACCGAGTGGTGCCCACAAATAATGTACAGATTAGGAGGACTTGAAATACGAGGAAATTTCGGCTGCCATCCTAGACCGACAAATCCGCAAGCTACGGAAAAAGGAAATAGCCTCCGTAAAAGTTTTATGAAGAAGGAAGAATGTAGAAGAGATGACGTGGGAAGCGGGGGAAGAAAAGAAGTCTAAATAACCCCACCTATTTCAAACTGAAGATATGGCTCGAGATGGGCTACCTCAACACAACTCTATTCAAACCGGTAGGTCGTCAGGTAAGCTCTTATTTTTGAATTTCAGAATTTATAATAGACAGCTATGTAAGGCCAAGTGTGGCATGTATACCATGTTCTCTGGCTGCATGCAGGGTGGTTTTAGTCTAGTGTACGGGCCTATTGCTAACGAATGTGATTCCTTCCTATGACACTAGTTTTTGTACTTAGTCTAATATGGACTCCTGTTATCACTATGAATCTGCTTACGAACTTGCCTTGTTAGTGTGTGATTGAGTTTAATTCCTAAGACTTGACTAAGTTTTCTTAAGTTCAAGAATGTATGCTATTTGTTTATATATATGTGTTATGTCCCTTTAGTGGAATTATTTGACTCCCTCGTATTCCTTTAAAGTTTCATTTTCAGTTAATTGACATAAACTTGGGGATGAGATTATCTTGAGGTTAGCATATTTATGCTATTTATAACAAGCTATAAATAAGTGCCATGAATAAAAGGGCACAAGAATTAAAGAAAATGAGTATCGGTGAAGGTTGTCGATTTTTGATAAAATACAGTCTGAGTTATAATACCCGATACTTATGGACTAGTACCATAAAAGGTACCATATAGACGTGATAGTATGATGTATAAAGTATATTAAAAATGAGTAGAATTTTAAATAATTTGAGACAATTCTTCATTATGCGGGTGATTGGTTAATTATCGGGTAACGTAATATTGCCCAACTAATTAAGTGGATTATAGGATAAGATTAGATATCCCCACCCCCACGCCCACATGTCAGCAAGCCCCTAACAAAACAAATGACTCTTGGTCAGTTGTGGTTAGCTGGCAACCTAATACCTTAAGATCAAGAAAAATTTCATTATATTAATTTCAACTTAATATATTTCATTCTAGGATTTTACAACATTTTCATTCTCAAGACACTAAAATCAAATGTTGAGAACGTTGTCCATTCTGATAAATTTTTAGCTTATCATTTTCAAACACTTGAATCAGATTCTAAATGTTACATTAAGCAGCACGATTCTTCAACCAATAGAACGAAATTTATTAGAACTTTAACAACGTAAAATTTTGTGATTCGAAAGAAGTACGGTACAACCTTTTCCAAAAATATCATACGGACTTTTCCCTAATCCAGGTATATTAAGGCTAAACCCTTTCTTCATTTTAGCATGATCTTGTAATTATACAAGTTTTATAAGAGGCATAAAAAAAAATTAATATCTCCGAATTTACCTATATTTTCCTAGTCTTGTAAGTTACAATATTCTCCTTATCGGGACTTCGTATTCAATTGATTATTTCCTTTTTTTCTAGTCATGAGATCAGACAATCCATATATACAGTATTACAACATTTTCATTACCATCGAGCTATAATCGATGAGCAGGCCCCTATTGGGCAACCTCTAATCGTATGGTAAGTTGTATACCGAGCCTACTGTGGCCGAGCGCCTATGAGCGGGCCCAGTTAGCCGAGATACAAAGCCTAGTATGGTCGAGCCCCTATAAGCGAGCCTACTACGGCAGAGCAATTATGTATATATATCAAGCCTTTTAAGGCCCGACAACTATTTTTCTTACTATAATAGAGTAAGTATCAGCAGGTGAGCATATCTCCTAATTATCTTTGAACCCCAGTTGCTTTCAGTTATTATATTATCAGTTCAGTTTCAGCTTTCAGTATATTGCCTTACATACTCGATACATTATTTCGTACTGACGTCCTTTCCTAGGGGCGCTGCATTTTAGACCTCCTCAGTAGGTGTTGCCCAAGTTCAGCTTTACCGGTAAGCTCCCCATCCTTCGAAGTTCCCGGTTCTAGAAGTTTTGCATAGATCTTGTGTATATATGTAGATACGTCATGGGTAGGTCGGGGCCCTGTTTCGATCACAGTACATCCATCAGTAGAGGCTTGTAGATATATCATGTCAGCAAGTGCAGTATGTTGGGCTTGTACTTTGTATGTATATTTTGTTGGCTTGTGAGTTATAATAGTTATGACGGCCTTGCCGGCCCAACTTTAGGTTGATATTTAGTCAGTGTTATTCTTTATTCAGCTTTGTATCTTGCTTCGCAAATTGTCTTGCAATGTGGCCTTGGCCAAAGTATATCACATTATATGTCCAAAATTTTTTAGTCGCAAGTTGGTACGCAAGGATAGATGTGGCACTAGGTGCCGGTCTCGCCCTCAGTCTCGGGGCGTGACACTGCCCTTTCTGAATCCTCTTTCTTCGCCGGCTGAAAGCCAAGGCTATTAAGGTTCTATCCTCTAACCTCCCTAGTATAATCACTACTCAGGTTCCATGTGAGACCCTTGTGAACTCTGACACACTAGGATCTGGCCCCTAGTATTTCCTTGAACTATTTCTGATCAATCTCTCTAGTGTGAGCACTGCCTAGGTTCTTGAAGCCCTTGGGAACTCTGACAAACTAGGGATTTTTGTTCTGTATGTTTAGCCTTGAGATATGGGTGAATCACTCAACAACTGGTTATGTTGTATCTATGAACAATGGATTTTGGAGCTATTGTGAGTTAAAGGCATGGCATGTCCAGGTGTGTTTGGGCCTGCTATAGGCTCCCTATAGTTATACTTACTTTGTAATTTATCAAATTAAATTCTAGTTTTTAATAATAATTTGTAACACCAATTATGGGATGTTAATGAAATTGGGAAGGGGTTCTTATTTTACATTTTGAATAAAGTTGGGTAGAAATTATGCCTATAGGTTTGATATTGTGTTGGTGAATGTTGTATGTTAGAAATCATGCCCTAGGTGCATTATTATGTTTAGTCATTATGTGCTAGCATCCATGTCCATAGTCTCATTGCTTGGTTCAATTATGTTCAGTTATAGACCACGCATATAGGAAATGATGTGATCTAATATGTGTGCAAATGTATGCTTACATACTGTTCTATTCAAATTATAGAAATCATGCCTATAGGGTCTAAAACCGGATCAAATTGTATAATGCACGTTTACTTATGAGTTTCCAAATACTGTGTTGTTACCCTCACTAGAAAACATGCCTATATGATTAAAACAAATAATTCTGCATCTGTTTCTGTGACTTGCCACTATTTAGTATCGCATAAAACACCTAGATACCATGATACTAGGCTTAGTTGTATTATGCTAAAATAAGTAGGCAAACTTATGTAGGTTCTACTAATCGCATTAAGAAACTGATTTTGACATAACTGTCTGTTCGTTCATTTTATATCACACAGATATCCTGCCTATAGGATCCTGCAGTTAATAAAATCTATCAATGTTAACTAGTTTGGCGTGCATTTGATGTCTAAATGCGGAGGCTAACTTGGGCCAATACTTTTTTCTATTTGAAAGTCCTAACTGTTTTTGTTTGTCGCTTAGTATTTTCCTTTTGAGCAGCCTAATTTAAGGTCTAGAACCACTTTGAAATAGAGGTCCAAATGCCTCTTGGACAGTAGGCATGGGACGGGTAGTGCGCGCATAGGGCACAACTTAGAATTAAATAGAGCACATTAGGTAAACAACTTAAAGATAGTAATCGGGTAGTAGGAGATGATAGTATGTGCTCGCTGAATAATATTAGTAACACCCCTTCTAGAGCGAGTTACGAAATACTATTTATGTTGCACGGGGTGATTATTTAGGCTAAAAAACATAGGAACCCCCCCCCCCCCCTTTCTCTGTTAATATAATTCTTTATTTGTCCAAACTGTTTCTTTTTCTCTTAAACTAATTCACATAATTTGAGTTCGGTCGGGGCCCACCACTGTGGACCTCGAGGAATGCCTAACACATTCTCCTCAAGGTAATTTGAGCCCTGACCCGATCTTTGGAGATGCAAGCAAGTAAACCCGAATCATTTGCAAATAGGTGCCCTAATGCACCTTAATCGATTAGGTGGCGACTCTCTCTTTTAATAACCCTTTCTTTAAAAGAGTTGTCAATGTCGAAACCCGATTTTATGAGAAAAAGGGGTGCGACAATTCTAAGTGAGTGCGGTGCAACCTTTTCCAAGGGTATCATATAGATTTTTCCCTACTCTAGGTATGTTAAGGCTATCCCTTCTTTCCTTTTGGCATGATCTATACGACACAAACAAAACGAGCAAATGCATAACTTTCGTAAATGACCCTATTCATAGAAGTATTAGAGGTACTTATATTTTTTAATTTCGATATGTCTTGTTATTACATCTTGTATTCATGGGTCTCACAAAACTACATGAGTTGAAAAAGTTTACTTCATGATATTACTAAAAGGCATAATGGTCTTATGACATTTCAAGAGGGTTTATTGACGTACTTCTCATGCATTGCATTCATCTACACATGTACATTAACCCATGACCAAATGGCGTTATATATGCGTATTTGTATGTATATGGGATATGGGAAAAGGTTACGGCGTTATATACGCACCACCACCTGATCAGTTGGTATATGTTGATGATTTTGCCCACAGTGGCCGACATGATATTATGGGATGTCCTCGGAGGCTTGATGATATTATGTACATCTATACCTATGCATGACACAAAAATTTAAACGTATGTGTATAATATTATAATTGTTTCATGATTTGCAAAGTTATTTAGACTTACATACGGAATTCCTTTTCATGTTTCATCTTTGTCTCTTATTTACCGATTTTCATGCCTTACATACTCAGTACATTAATCGTACTGAAGCCCTATTTCCTGGGGCCTGCGTTTCATGCCCGCAGGTGCAGGTAGGAAAGTGTACGATCCCCTTGCTTAGGATCCTTGACCAGCGAGAGTTGGCGTGCTCCACTTGATCCGGAGCTGTTTTTGATTTTGGTGCAATACGCTTGTATACATATATGCGTATGACGTGGCCTAGTCCCGTCGTTGCACAATTGTATTTTCTATTAGAGGTCTGTAGATAGTTATGTATAGTTAAATAGTAGGTGGCCTTGTTGGCTTCATGTTTTGGGTATAAAGTTGTGTATAGCAGCCTTTACAGCTCGCCCACTGTATTCCACATGTATATGTACATAAGACTTTTAGATAGGTTTCCCTGACATATGTTATTCATGTTTATATATTAAACGCATGCTTAAGGATGTTCGACATGTATGATACGGGCACCCATTGCGGCCCACTGATTTGGGTTGTGACAAAAGTGGTATCAGAGAAGTTCTGTACTAGCGTTGTCTATAGGTCATGTCTCGTACAGTCTTGTTTATGGGTGTGTTGTTCACCGCAATTATAAACAGGAGGCTATAGGATATTTAGAATTGTTACTTTTCCTTCTAATCCATATTGTGCGATAGAACTGAGTCATAAGTAACCACTCCTAATCTTTACCTTATTTATGTTTTTAGTGATGCCTATTACTACTAGACGACAGGCGCAGACCGCTTGCAAGGGTCAGAAGGCTATGAAGGTATTAGAAGGAAATATAAGTTATACTATGGAGTCAGATCCATCGGAGATCATGGGTTCTATTGAGGAGAATCCATCCGAAGATCCATATGAGTTATCCGTTCGAGTGGTTTTGATTTCGTCAGCAGAAGATGAGGTGAGAGGAGTTCCAACCTCACCAAGGCCCTTAGTTTCATTATCATGGCCCATTTATCAGAGTATAAGGGGAGTGGTGCATGGATTGGCACAACCGGGTTCCCCTTAGGTTCAAAACTATGTCAAGGTATGTCACGACCCAAATTCCCAAACCACGGGACCCTGATGGCGCCTAACACCATACTTGTTAGGCAAGCCGATACTAGAAATTTACTAACCATTTTTCTTTTAAGGTTCATCAAAAACAATAGAACAATTCAGACTAAATACGAATACTAATAAAGATCATAATTAAACCGAACCACGAACTAAATATATAACTATGAAAATACCCAGGGTCTGGTGTCAGAATTCACAAACTACTAATGAATACTACAAATAGATGGGCTGAAAGAAATAATGTGTCTGTTTTGAATGAAATAAAACAGTATCTAAGTGAATAGGAGAAGACTCCAGGATTCTGCTGACTCCAGCAAATCTACCTCGTGTCTCGGAAAAAAATTCGCAACTACTGATATCTCCTAACTTTAGTTAGTACCTGGATCTGCACAAAAGAGTGCAGAGTATAGTATCAGTACAACCGACCCGATGTACTGAGTAAGTACGGAGCATAACCTCGATGAAGTAGTGACAAGGCTAGGACAACACATCACATAAAACCTCGACAGCAAAATCATGCTAATAGGAAATAATAGCAATTAAAGAATGTAAACAACAATTAATAGGAAGGGAGCATCCGATAGGGAATTTTCAACATAAGGATTAAGGAAAACAATAAGGCAAACACATATACTAATCAATAATTATTTTTGCAATCAAAGATAGAAAGTAAACTTGAGCGGCATCACCCTTCGTGCTTTTACTCTTAGCCTCACCAAATAATAAATAGAATAAACGGCATCACCCTTAGTGCTTTTCACTCTTCTTCAAAATATAATTAAGTTATTCATGGCATCACCCTTCGTTCTTTACACTCTCCCTCACAATCTCATCAAATCGTCAACAAGACAAAAAAGGGATTTCACGAGAAAATGTATTTCATCATAATTTCTATCAGCATTTAATACTTCAATCTCAACTCAATGTTCTCAACATTTCACTAACAACAATAATCACAGATGATGGGCTTTAAGACAACCAGAATAACAAGAAATAGAATTTACTCGCATGGTATGACCTAACCACAACGTATAGGTACGTGTCACCTCACATATACATTAGATTTAACAAACAAACAGGTAACAAGTAGTCATAAAATACCTATTACCTCAAGCTAAGGTTAGACACAACACTTACCACAATTCCATAGGCCACTCACTACTCAATTACCGCTTTTCCTTTCCAGTTCACCTCCAACACACTCGAATCTAACCATAATTAGTTTAACATCATTAATTAATGCTAAATGAACCAACTTTACTAAAAATTTATGTTTTCCTATGTTTTCTCAAATAAAGTTGAAACCCAACCCTTGGCCCGCTTGGTCCAAACTCGGGATTCAGACCAAATTATGTTTACCCATTCGCCACCGAACTTGAGTAGTTTTAATTTCGTCGGCAGAAGATGAGGTGAGAGGATTTTCAACCTCAACAAGGCCCTTAGTTTCATTATCAGTGCCCATTTATCAGGGTATAAGGGGAGTTGTGCATGGATTGGCACAATCTAGTTCCCCGCAGGCTCAAAACTATGTCAAGGTAATTGCGGACACCAGGTCTTCTGAGGTTCCAGATGGTCCACAGTCTTGGGAGTCCGTCAATCAAGGTTCGTTAGTGTATGTTATGGGATATGCAGAGGCAATGGATAGTATTTGGGCCAAGAGAATGAAGATAACTGGTAAGTATATGAAGATTCTACTTCGAAGAGTGTCTGATCGAGGCTCTTATATAGGACGAGGCAAGGACCCTCTACTGAAGACTTCCTCCAAATGCCAGATTTTTGTTGGTGAGCTCCACTTCTTCTTGGAGTATTACCAATTCAGGGTTCCGAATATGTTAGGTTGTTTTATGACTTCGAATTAATTTTGAAAAAGATAATTTGGGGTTGGGAAAGATTAATTAACAAGAACTTGGGGCTTTAACCCTCACTTTATAGATTCTGCCTAGGAATAGGATTGAACTACTTGTAGCCATATTCGAGTGTGCTTAATCTCTTAATTGTTATGGGGATAATTCAATTAGGAAGTCTTGTTAGTCTTTGGAACAAGCTAATATAGAATTATTACCCGAAGCTAATTAACATAAACTCGCTCATATTTGAAAATTCGTGAAATACATTGGATCACATTTCTTATTCTATGTTTTTTCTTTATTTATTTATTTTAGTAGTTTTTTTATGTTATTTTTGTTCATTTAGTGTTACTTGCTTTTATTATTTTATTTTCTTTAGTAGTTTTTAGTTATTTCATTTTTATTCCTTTATTTTTTAGTGTATTTTTGTTTAGTAGTTTTTAGTTCATATTATTTTTATCTCCTTAATAGTATTTCCTTGGGTTTTCTTTATGCTACGCTTCTTTCCTAAGGAGCTTTTTTTGTGTTGAACCGGGTGATATTTCCTATGATGGATAGCGTGACAACTTTCTTAAGGGAACTAATATTGTTTTGTTATGTGGAGACTTTTAGATTATTTGGTACTAATAAAATTAGTCTCCTGTATGTGAAGTGTGAATCAAGAATACCCCTCCCAACTTTGGGTTTAGAAAGTTGCATGGGGAAGAATTATTTTTTTGCTAACGTTTTGGATCTTTTGATGACTCTTTGCCCACTAGTTGGCATGAGATTGATCTAAATGCTCTTATTAAGAAGTGAAATTGATCCATCTTGATTAGTTCATGTGCCATGTGTGTTAGTTTTTATTAAAAATAATTCTTGTGTTCAATTCTATCATCTAGAACTTTCCCGGTTGATCTTTCAATGCTAATGTTAATATGTTTGGTTGGAGGGATGACCTTAGGCATTCTTTGTGGTCTTTGAAAAATCCTCTTTAGCCTTTCAAGCCTACCATTGCATAAATATTATCACTACTTTACCCTATTTGAGCCGTTAACCTTTTCTTTGGCAACCTCATTACAAACCTTTAGCCTTTTGCGAAATAATTCCATGTTCTTAACTCGTCTCTCCTTGAATGTTGGAATGATGCTAAAAGCCTACGCTGGGGGTGTTGGTGTCAATTTGAAAAATGGTAAGGTTTTACAATTGTGTGCAGAAAATATACCTCAAAGTTGTTTATAGGATGATACTCAAGCTCCAAAAGAATAGTATTATATATATATATATATATATATATATATATATATATATATATATATATATATATATATATATATATATATATTGGGCTATGTAGAGATGGAATGTTGAGAAAGCTGGAGAGGTACTTTAAGATGGCTCTATGTTGGTAACTAGATGTCAGTTGGGCTATGTGATTTAAAAAGAAGCAAAGTGCAAAAAGACAGACAAATGTGAGTAGTTTTCAAGGAGGGTGTAGTCACTTGTATCCCAAATGCTAATCCTACCCTTCCCTAAACCTTAATTACAAGCTTAAAAGGTCCATATCCAACCAAATGTTCTTGAATAGGCGACAAATTAAAATAATGGCAAGCTTATGGCATGATATTTTGTAACACTTGAAAATCTATGTTGAGAGTGAGTGTCTTTGTGCATTTTTTCCTTGTGTTGTTATTGTAAATATGGTGATTTTGGGACTTTATTTCTTGTGAGGGCACATGGATTAGGATGGATTGGTGACATTGATATATCGCCAATTGAGTAAATTGAGCATATGTATGAGACTGGGGCTTTTGAGTCACCTGTTGAGGCTTGGTTGTTATTACTTGACTATTTCGAAACCCCAATGCATTCTTGAAGTTGTTTTTAATGAGGGAGTTATTTGGTACAGATTCAAATGCTTGAGCCTAATTATTAGTACTAACCAAATCCATAAGTATGGTGCTTAATTAGAGAATGTTATTTGTAAATGATAGCAATGCTACTTGTACTTTAAATGGTAGAACCTCATTGAATTGTTGGTTTTGATTTGCTTGAGGACAGGAAAAAGCTTGAAGTTGGGAGTGTTGATAAGTGGTGATTTTACCATTTATTTTTGTATTAATTAATTAAATAATGCATCCGTTAATTATAATATGACGTTGTTTATGGTGTATATTGCGAGATTTTCAAAGAAAATGGAGTCTTGAAGAGAATTGAAATCAAACGAAGTGAAATTAAGCAAAAGAGAGTTGAAACAACGCAAAATCCTTCAGCTATTTCCCATCCGCGGAAGACAGGTCGCTTATGCGATCTCGCATCAGTGAGACAAGATCCATATCTGCTGAAGAAGACCTAGCTGGCAGAAATCACATCTGTGATTGGTATACCGCATTAGCGGTCGCGCTTCAGCGCTTTATGTCCGCATCTGCTGACGCGCTTCTATGCGGAGATCTGCTTCTGCAAAAATAAACATTGTTCAAAAATTCTCTTCTGCAATAGGCTATTAGCATCTGCAGAGCCGCACCTGCGAGGATCCTTCCGCAGGTGCAGTCAACGGGCTTCAACTATGGACATTCTTGGCATTTCACATTTTCTCAACTCCAAACCCACAAATACATGACCTAGCTCATTTCTAAAAGATATTTGGCTTATTTTTCAGTCCCTTGACTAGAGAATACATGTTTGGAGCTAGGGTCCTTTCACACACACTTGGGTCTCGCAGATTTGAATCTTTTGGTTGAGTATTTCTTACCCATTTACGTTCATTTATTCATTCTCTTGCTTTGTATTGAATATTTAAGTGTGTAGTATTTTTTCCAACACTTGAATCTTGTTTATGTAAATATTCATATTTAAAGTATGGATTAAATATCTTGTTGTGCTTATGTGATGAACAATTTTTATTTATTATGATGTGGCTTATTGTTTCTTTAATTATTCTCGTTCTTTAATGTTTCCAAATGGATTAGCTAACCCTGGGACTCGCTCATTAACTTCGAATTGATTTTGGAAAAGATAATTTGGGGTTGGGAAAGATTAATTAACAAGAACTTGAGGCTTTAATCCTTGCTTTATAGAGTCTACCTAGGGAAGGGATTGAACTACTTGTAGTCATATTCGGGTGTGCTTAATATCTTAATTTTTTTAGTGATAATTCAATTAGGAAGTCTTGTTAGTATTTAGAACAAGCTAATATAGAATTATTACCCTAGGCTAATTAAAATAAACTCGCTCATATTTGTAAAATCGTAAAATACAATGGATCGAAACTTGTGTGTAATTCCGTATGCATCCATGCTTGTAGCCATTGATCATTTTATTTGCTTTCTAGGTTAGTTTACATTTTCTCAAATAGATAAAATTATTTTGTGTAAATATTTCTAAGTGTTTGTCTTAGCATAATTAGTGATAATTCACTTACACGCCTAATCGCCTACATATTGTTCTCTGTGGGGTTCGACCCCGACTCATAGTTGGGTAAATTATATTGCATGCGACCGTGTCCATTAACTATTTAGTAATGGATTAGGACATCATGAACGTTCAGCCCACCATTCCGTCATTATGTGGTTTTTCTCCGCACCTTTTCTCCTCCAAAACCTCTTAAAACATCATCACAAGAGGCCAACACGAGTGGACTACAAAATAATCCACTAAAACTGAAATAAATCGAACCCACGGCTTCCGATCACTGTCCCATGAGTTCTAACTATTACGAAACGAATTTATCAACCTTCCTTGACATTGAAAATATTAATTTTTGAGTTTTTGGGAAGAATGATACAAAACTCATAATTAAGCATTGGGGTTGAATTATTTAGTATTTATTGATATTGTTAAGCTGATTATGTATAGATACAATTGAATTGGAGGCGAATTCTAAAGGGAAAGCGGTAATTGAGGCTTGAGTTTGGTCATGGAATTCGAGGTAAGTGTTTGGCTTAACCTTAGCTTGAGAGAATAGGTACTGTGTTTTATTTTCTACGTGTTAGTATAATGTGCAACTTATAGGTGTGGTGACGAGTATCTATACGTTGGTATCAAGCATGTCATGAGTCGAATATTGTGATTTATGTGATCTTTCATTAAGCATTACTTGAGTTTAATTTGACAATTATCTATGTTGGTGGTCTTTCTTTGGTATTGATCGTTGTTGAGTATTGGTTCAAGTTGAGGATTATTTCGTGAAATTGAATAACTAGGTGAGATTGGTTATAGTTGTTTCCCTTGCCGGGATGATATTGATTCTACTGTTGGCTCCCTTGTCGGGGCGTTATGGCTTTTATTATTATTGTACTGCTGATTTTCCTTGCCGGATTTTTGTTATTAATTTGTTTGGGTGAGGAAGAGTGTTAAAGCACGAAGGGTGATGTCGTTTATGATATGTGAGAGAGGGTAAAAGCATGAACAGTGATGTCATGCCAGATTATGATATTAAACGCACGAAGGGTGATGTCATGTCATGTTATGATATTAAAAGCACGAAGGGTAATGCCATGTCGTTTCTATTGATTTATTGTGAGGATGAGAGTAAAAGCACGAAGGGTGATGCCGTGAATTCTACTTATTATTTTGTCAGGATGAGAGTAAAAGCACGAAGGGTGATGTCGTGCACTTGTTTTTGTGCTATTATTTTTGTTGTTTAAATTGATATCGAATTTCTTACTTTACTTCATTACCCATTAGTTGGTATTTTCTCCTTTCAGCATATCCCCCTTTTCTTTGTATTTAGCTTGCTTATTTCTGGTTGTTATTATTTTCTCCGTATATGATTAAGCTGCACCGGTTTAGTTCGTTTCGTGTCCTGCGTCGTCACTACTGCGCCGAGGTTAGGCTCGACACTTACTTAGTACATGGGGTTGGTTGTACTGATGCTACACTTTGCACTTTTGTACAGATCCCGGTACAGGACCCTACTGACCTTAGAGTAAGGAGGCTGGCTTCAGCCCATTGGAGATTGCGAGGTAGTCATGCAAGTGTCCACAGGCCTTGGCGTCCCCTTCCACTTTATTTCCATTCTGCTCTTATTTACTTCTGAGATAGATGTATACATATATTTTGTCCAAACTCTTATTTGTAGTATTCATAAACAGTCCGTGAGATTGTCACACTTGTTCTGGGAGTACTTTGGTTTTGGATTTGATCTTAGTATTATATCAAACTGTTGAATCATGTTATGTATTTTAATTCCGTGATTTTATTATAAAGTATTGAAAACTGTTAAAGATAAAGGATTAAGGTCATTAATCAATCACGTTGGCTTCTCTAGCGGGTTCAATGTTAGGCGCCATCACGGTCCCGAAGGTGGGAAATTCGGTTCGTGACAAGTTGGTATCAAAGCACTAGGTTTCTTAGGTCTCACAATTCACGAACAAGCTTAGTAGAGTCTGGGGGAACGGTACGGAGGCCTGGTAGAGAGATTATTCTTTGACTAGACCAGCTGGAACACCGCCTTTGACTTGGGCCCAGTTCTCCGATTTTTTTCTGGAGAAGTTTCTCCCTATCACTCAGTGAGAGGATTATAGGAGGCAGTTTGAGCATCTCCAGTAGGGTTCTATGACCGTCACTTAGTATGAGACCAGATTTATTACCTTGGCCCGTCATGCTATTATGATACTTCCCACCGACAGAGATAGGGTGAGGAGGTTTATTGAGGGACTAGCTCAGCCGATCAGATTGCCGATGGCGAGAGAGGCAGGGAGTGATATTTCCTTTTAGGTTGTAGCCAATGTGGCCTAACGAGTGGATATGGTCCTATCACAGGGGAGTTGTCAGGGGTCTGACAAGATGCCTAGTCATTTTGGTCGGTTCAGTGGTGTCTCATCTTGAAGCAGGGATTCTTTTGTTAAGGGCCATCTTCCGAGGCCGTTTCTGTCAGCACTTCAGGTTTCTCGCAGTGCTCCAGGTGTCTGTGCTTCCCACATGCAGTATTCTGATCAGTTGCCCTACAGTGCACCACCACCTCTTATCAGTGCACCACCGCTCCAGAGTTTCCAGGGTGGTTACTTAGGTCGTCAGGGTCAAATTCAGGGCCAGCAGTCTGAGCAGCCGAGATCTTGTTATATTTTTGGTGATCCGGGGCAAATTGCTAGACTTTTCCCTCGAGCCTCTAGTATTTCGCAGCACCAGGGTTCTCGTGCCATTGTTCCTGCACCAGGTATTCGACCACCTACTCAGCCAGCCAGAGATGGGGATCTAGGTGTTAGAGGTGGAGGCCAGGCCATTAGAGGTAGAGGTCATCCAGCAACAGGCCGTCCCAGGGATGTAGTTCAGATTGGTGAGGCCTAGCCCCGATGTTATGCTATTCAAGCCAGACCTGAGGCTGTGACATCCGATGCAGTTATCACATATATGGTTTCAGTTTGCAGCAGGGATGCTTCAGTTTTATTTGATCCAGGGTCCACATATTCCTATTTGTCATATTATTTTTCTTCTTATTTGGTTAAGGCCGTGATTCTGTGAGTACTCATGTATATGTGTCAACATTTCATGTGTAGTGGTTATTGAGGTCTTGAGACAAGTGTAGATCTTCTATGTAACGACACGGCCGGTCGTTCCGTGAGATTTACCCAGTTTCCCCTATTTCTGCAGTTTTTATATATCGCTATCCTATTTTTGATGTGTTGGGTTAGTTGGTTGGGGTCCGGAATGGTTATGATGAGAGTTTCGGCATTTAGCCTTTTAAAGTATCCTAATAGTTGAAAAAGTCAACTGAGAGTTGACCTATTGGTGAACGACCTCATAATAAGGATTTTATGGCTCGGATAGCTTCGTTAGGTGATTTGGGACTTAGAAGTGTGTTTAGAATATTTTTGTGGTGTCCGGTATACAATTAGGATTGAATTGGCAAAAGTTAGTTTTTGGTGATTTCCGGTCGGCAGTGCAAAATAGGCTATCGAGGTCGGAATGGAATTCCGGAAGTTGGAACAGGTTCGTAATGTCATTATTGATATGTCTGCAAAATTTCAGGTCAATCGGAGGTGTTTTGGTTGGATTCGGCGTAGTTGGTGAAATTTGGAAGTTTCAAGATGTAATTTTTTTCTTTTCGTGTTGCTTTTGGTTTTTTGAAGGCTCGATTAAGTTGGACTAATGCTATGGGGTTTGTTAGTATGTTTGGTTGGGGCCCCGAGGGGTTCGGGATTGGTTTTGAGTGGTTAACGGGATGTTTAGAGTGACTTTGCTAAATCTGCAGGTTGTTGCTGGTGTTTTCGCACCTGCAGAAAGGGAGCCGCAGGTGCGGTTCCCCAGGAGCGGACTGGGCTCCGCAGGTGTGAGATTTGGCTGAGTGGGGAGTGGTCCGCAGGTACGAGGAATTTTTTGCACCTGCGACCGTGCGGAAGGAGTATCGCAGGTGCGGAATTGGGAGACCCCAGGGGAGATCGCAGGTGCGGAAGGAGAATCGCACTTGCGAAGCTGCAGGTGTGGCCAATGGTCCGCAGGAACGGAAATGACTGGCAGAATAGTATATAAAGGCTTTCGCGAAAATTCTCTTATTTTTCACCATTTTGCATGCGAGGGGAGTCCTTTGAAGGCGATTTGGGGAGGGAAACTCAAGATTCTTCAGCAAAGGTAAGTTCTTTGGTTGCTAACATCGTTCCTATGCTATTTTGTTCGGATTAGGCTTGAGAATTTAAGGGTTTGAGTAGGAAAAGGTTGGAAAGAAGGGGGTGGAGAATTGAAAATTCTTTTGAGGTTTTGGGTAGGCAATTGCAATCCGATTTTGATGATTTTGGTATGAGTAGAATCATGGGAGGACAAGGTTTATAGTGATGTAAAAATTATAGAATTCCTAGGCGTGGGCCCGGGGCTCGGGTTTGGCCGAATTTCAAGATTTTTGTGTAATTTGATAGTTTTCTATTGGGTTGTGTTCCTTGGTTATATATTGATGATGTTAAACTTGTTTTGGCTAGATTCGGAGTAATCCGTAGCCAATTTGAGGGGCAAGAGCATTGCGGACTAGTGTTGTGCCCCACTAGAGGTAAGTAATGGCTATAAATCTTGTCCTGAGGGTATAGAACCCCGGACTACATATTTCTCACTGATTTTTGAAAGGCGCACATGTCGGATGACGAGTATATGGCGCGTACAGACTTTTGGATTGGACTAGGTCCTCTCCGCGGCAACTAATGATTTGCATATTTACTCAAAACCTTGTGTTAAAATATGTTCTAAAGAATTATGAAATATTCATGCTGTGAGCCATGTTTGGGGCCTTGTGTCGATCTATTTTAATCCATTGGGGCTATTTTACTGATATTCTCACTACTTCGAAACTATGATTTTACACTCAGTCTTTCTTGTGAAATTGTTGACACTCTTATTTTATGATATTGCAATTTCTTGAAATGAAATACTATTTGGGTCGAGAACCCCGTTTTATTTATGGCCCAAGTGGCATGTTCAGAGTGTCTGACTGAGTGAGGCCGAGGGCCAATGTTGTGAGGGTATGTATGATATGAGACAGGCTGAGAGGCTGAGAGTGGTTGATGCCAGGATTTGGCTTGTTTATTAGCGCTTGGGCTAAAGGAGCCCCTCCGAAGTCGGAGTCTGTACACACCCCCAATGAGCGCACGTACCTACCGAGTGTCGAG
The DNA here is from genome assembly GCA_005239525.1 of Nicotiana knightiana. Taxonomy (NCBI): domain Eukaryota; kingdom Viridiplantae; phylum Streptophyta; class Magnoliopsida; order Solanales; family Solanaceae; genus Nicotiana; species Nicotiana knightiana. The sequence goes on from ML390764.1 coordinate 29,378, forward strand.
TGCGGAGTGACGAGTGATTTGGAGGCATGAGTGACTGTGAGGTGCTGAGTGATTGTGAGGCATGCCCGAGGGGCTGATTATGATACATGTTTTTGCCCGAGAGGCTACTTATGATTTTAATACATTCATTTGCATACCAAATCCTTTGTTTTAAAGTTGTTAAAAATGTGCATTCTTTAAAGGACTTTTTCTGAAGTTGATTTTAAGGCATGATGATTTCATATATCTATGTTATACTATTGGAAAGTAAGGTTGTGTATGTTGTGACTTGATGGCATTGATTTTATTTGTTTCCTTGCTACTTAGACTTGATTCATTTTCATTACTACTGAGTTGGCGTACTCACATTACTCCCTGCACCTCTGTGTGCAGATTCAGGAGCAAATATCGAGCATTAGTTTTTATTTCGCAGCGGAGCCGGATTTGTGGGATATAGAGGTATCTGTTTAGTGTTCGCAGCATCTCTGTTTTCCCTTCTTGTTGTATTTAGCTTTGATTTGAAGGTTTTGCATTATAATAGTTTATTTTGGCTTATTTCTCTAGATGCTCATGACATGTTGGCGCCGAGTTTTGGGCATGCAGTATTGTATCATATTGGCCTATTGTATTAAGAAATTTTCACAAGAAATTGTGAACATGCGGTGGTCGGCTAGCCTAGTTTCACAATAGGCGTTATCACCGCCAGTTAGAATTTAGGGTCGTGAAAGTTTGGTATCAGAGCCCAAGGTTACATAGGACTCAACGGTCATGAGCAAGTTTAGTAGAGTCTTGCGGATCAGTACGGAGACGTCTGTACTTATCTTCGAGAGGCTGCCAAACTTTTAGGAAGCATTTCTATCTTTCTTGAACACTTTCGTGTTGATCTATTGATTCTTGAAATTTGAACTTACGTTGTTTCATTCTCTCACAGATGGTGAGGACACGCCATACCGATCAGAGTGACCAGTCACCGGCTAGACCAGCTAGAGGTCGAGGCCGTGGTAGAGGTAGGGGCCAGCCCGCACAGCAGCCGGGGCAGTGCCACAGGATCCCCCTATCGATCGTGATCAGGTTCCCGCCGATGGTGTCCCAGCGGGACATGCTCAATCACCAGCAGTGCCTATTGTTATTCCGGGTCTTCAGGAGCCCCTGTCTCAGATATTGACAGTGTGCACCAGTTTGGCTCAGGAAGTCGCCATGTCTTCTACTACCACTACAGCTCAGGCCGGGGGAGGCAATTAGATTCCAGCTGCCTGGTCACTTGAGTAGAGTGCACAGGGTATTCAGGCACCGGGGGCAGCCCCAGCTCAGCCAATTTCTCCGGTCCAGGATTATGTGGTCCTTGATATGCCTGAGGACGAGCAGCGCAGGTTGGAGAGATTCAGCAGACTTCAGCCTCCGACTTTCAGCGGTACAGAGGGTGAGGACGCCTAGGGATTTGTAGATAGGTGCCAGGGGATACTGCGTACTACGGGCATCTTGGAGACCAGTGGGGTTTCATTTGCTACATTTCAGTTTGTGGGCGCTGCCTTTACATGGTGGGAGTCGCTCGAGAGGCATAGACCGGTTGGTTCAGCACCTCTTACCTCGCGGCAGTTCTCCATGATCCTTTTGGAGAAGTATGTTCCCTAGTCCCACAAAGAGGAGCAGCGCAGGCAGTTTGAGCAGTTGCGCCAGGGAGAGTTATCAGTCAATCAGTACGATATGAGGTTCTCCGAGTTTGCTAGGTATGCTTATGAGATTCTCCCTACCTATAGGGAGAGGGTGAGGAAGTTTATGGATGGTCTTTCTTATCAGCTTCGGTTGCTTATGACTCGGAAGAGAGTGTCAGGTGCTTCATTCGAGCAGGTTGTTGACATAGCTCGATATATTGAGTATGTTCGAAACCAGGAGCGGGAGGAGAGGGAGGCCAAGAGGCCTCGTGGTTCGTGCAATTCCAGTGGTGCTCCCTTCAGGGGAGAGTTTCAGCAGGGTAGGGGTCGTTTATTCAGGCCTCCTCAGTCAGGCCATCCATCATATAGTGGTGCCTCCTCGGGGCAGGATCCCCGTGGTTCTCAGTCAGGCCGTACTTCATTTGGTGCCCTCCTAGCTCATAGTGCAGCTCGAGCACCTCCAGTTCAGGGTTCTTCGATGCAGGAGTCTTCCGGTGGCCGTACGGGTGCTAGGGGTTTCTATCAGTCCCCGCCTCCAGCTCCAGGGAGTTGTTTTGAGTGTTGAGAGTTCGGGCACGGGTAGAGGCAGAGTCCCCGCCGTTCCGGTGGATCTTTTCAGCAGAGGGGCCAGCCCTCGACTTCAGCTCCAGTCACTTCACCACCTGCCCAGGCAGCCAGGGGTGGTGGTCAGTCAGCCAGAGGCCGCCCTAGGGGTGCGGTCGAGCAGGGGGACGTCAGGCTCGCATGTATGCATTTCCAGCCAGACCGGATGCTATGGCCTTAGATGCCATGATTGTAGGTGTTGTTTCCGTCTGTTGCCGTGATGCCATAACTTTATTTGACCCTGGTCCTACATATTCCTATGTTTCTTCATATTTTGCCGATTTTCTAGATATGCCCCGTGAGTCTCTAGTCACCTCTGTTCATGTGTCCACTCCGGTGGGCGATATCGTTGTCGTGGACCGTGTGTATCGGTCGTGCATTATATCTATTTGGGGTATGGAGACCCGAATGGACCTACTGTTACTTAGCATGGTCGATTTTGACGTGATATTTGGCATCGATTGGTTAACTCTGTGCCATGCTGTTCTTGATTGTCACGCTAAGACCGTGACCATAGCTGTTCCAGGGTGTCCAAGGGTTGAGTGGAGAGGTTCTTCCGAGTATATTCCTAGCAGGGTGATTTCTTACCTGAAGGCTCAGCGCATGGTTCAGAAAGGGTGTTTATCTTATTTGGCCTTTGTGAGGGATATCAGTTGTGAGACTGCCGCTATTGACTCAGTTCCTGTGGTCCATGACTTTCCGGATGTGTTTCCTATAGACCTGCCAGGCATGTCACCTGACAGGGATATTGATTTTGGTATTGAGCTGGTGTCAGGCACTCAGCCTATTTCTATTCCACCATATAGTATGGCACCAGCAGAGCTGTAGGAATTGAAGGAGCTGCTTCCGAAGCTCTTGGATAAGAGCTTCATTCGGCCTAGTGTTTCACCTTGGGGTGCACCGGTGTTGTTCGTGAAGAAGAAGGATGGGTCCATGCGTTTGTGTATTGACTATCGGCAGTGGAATAGGGTTACGGTGAAGAACCGGTATCCCTTTCCCCGCATTGATGATTTGTTTGACCAGCTTCAGGGAGCTAGAGTGTTTTCCAGGATTGATTTGAGATCTGGGTATAGTCAGTTGAGGATTCGGGATTCTAACATTCCGAAGACTGCTTTCAGGACCAGATATGGTCATTATGAGTTCTTGGATATGTCATATGGGATGATCAATGCCCCAGCTGCATTCATGCAATTGATGAACATCGTGTTTCAGCCTTATCTTGATTCTTTCGTCATTGTGTTCATTGATAACATCCTGGTTTATTCTCGTAGCCAGGAAGAGCATGCTCAGCATTTGAGAATTGGGTTACAGAGGTAGAGGGAGGAGAAGTTTTATGTGAAATTCTCCAAGTGTGAGTTTTGGCTTGGTTCGGTAGCTTTCTTGGGGCACATGGTGTCTAGTAGGGGGATTCAGGTTGATCCAAAGAAGATTGAGGCAGTGCAGAGTTGGCCCAGACCGTCCTCAGCTACAGAGATTAGGAGTTTCCTTGGTTTGGCGGGTTATTACCGTCACTTTGTGGAGGGATTCTCTTTGATAGCTTCGCCTTTGACCAGATTGACCCAGAAGGGTGCTCTATTCAGATGTTCCGATGAGTGTGAGGAGAGCTTTCAGAAGCTCAAGTAAGTATTGACTACAGCTCCATTACTAGTTTTGCCTGCTGGTTCGGGTTCTTACACAGTTTATTGTGATGCTTCTAGAGTTGGCTTGGGAGTGGTATTGATGCACGACGGTAGGGTGATTGCCTATGCATCCAGGCAGCTGAAGGTGCACGAGAAGAATTATCCGGTGGACGATCTTGAGTTAGCTGCAATTGTTCCTGCCTTGAAGATTTGGCGCCATTATTTGTATGGAGCGCAATGTGAGATTTTCACTGATCATCGAAGTTTGAAGTATCTGCTGAGGCAGAAGGACTTGAATTTGCGCCAGATGAGATGGTTGGAGCTCCTCAAGGATTATGGCATCACTATCTTATATCATCCGGGGAAGGCCAATGTAGTGGCCGATGCCTTGAGTCGTAGAGTAGAGAGTTTGGGGAGCCTAGCCTACCTTCCAGTAGCAGAGCGACCATTAGCCCTTGATGTTTAGGCTTTGCAGGTCAGTTGGTGAGATTTGATCTATCAGAGCCCCCGTGGGTGTTAGCTTATGTAGCCTCCAGGTCTTCTCTTTACGATCAGGTTAGAGCACGCCAGTATGATGATCCACATTTTCTTGTTCTTCAGGACAGGTTCCGTCGCGGTGATGCCAGAGATGTGGTTATTGGTTATGATGGAGTCATAAGGATGCAGTATGATGATGGAGTCATGAGGATGTAGCTAATGTGGCCTGACGAGTGGAGATGGTTATATCACAGGGGAGTGGTCAGGGGTCTGACAAGAGGCCTACTCATTTTGGTCGGTTCAGTGGTGTCTCATCTGGAGGCAAGGATTCTTTTGTTAGGGGTCATCCTCCGAAGCCGTTTCAGTCAGCACTTCAGGTTTCTCGTAGTGCTCCAGGTGGCCGTGCTTCCCACATGCAGTATTCTGATCTGTTTCCCTACAGTGCACCACCAGCTCTTATCAGTGCACCATCGCTCCAGAGTTCTTATTATACCATCACATTAGTATAGTTCTATGTAATATCATCACAGAGTATGTTATAAAC
>ML390765.1:5250-23793 GCA_005239525.1 Nicotiana knightiana
GTAACTTTTTTTTTCTTCAAGGTTATTTTTTAGAGTTTGTAAAGAGGTTTAGAGTTGGTAAAGGTTTGTTCTCCATGATTTAGTATTTATTAGTATGTTAAGATCGGATGTATTGAGTTATGGAATCACCTTGTGTAAGTAATTGGCTTACTGTCAAAGGGAGTTCAAAGGATTAAAATATTGAGCCTTAGACATAATGTTAGTATGTAATAGAATTAGTCTAGAAGCCTAATAACGAAGAAAGTGACCCAACGTCATTTTAAACCCAACAAACAAAGTTGGTCCAAGTTTTTTTTTAATTACAAGCTTTTTTTTAAATAGTTGCGAATTCATCATATTTTCTTTTAATAATTGTATAACTTAATTACCTATGAATTTTAATCACCTTAATGATTATTTTAAACGTTGGACCATTAGTAGAGGCGCTTTAACTCACGGAATCGCTTGCGTAACGTGATGTTTTGACATTCAATAATTTTTAATTCAATAATTTCATACCATTTCTACTAGCTATAGTTGATTTTTAATTATTCCCTTTTTTGTTGTTGTTAAAAATCATAGATTCCCTTGCGTAGTGCGATAGATAGTTTTAATTAATTCCTTGAATGTAGTAATTTCTTTAAAAAGTAGTAGTGTACTGATAATCTTCGTTATAATCGCGGATTCGCTTGCGTAGCGCTGTTATGATAAAATTAATAAATTTCGTCTCGATCACGCATTCGCTTGCGTAGCGTGATTCTGACAACGTCATATTTCCAAAATTATTTTCCTTATAAATTTAATGATCAAGAAGTAAAAGCGGACAAGTAAAACACAGAAATTAATAAAACACAGTTTATTCAGAATTAATTTAAGCCAAGTTTAAGTCAATAAAGCGACCGTGCTAGAACCACGGGACTCGGGGAATGCCTTACACCTTCTCCCCGGTCAACAGAATTCCTTACCGGACTTTGCTTTCGCAGACCAATAATAAAAGAGTTAAATCTTCCTTTGACTAGGGATCCAAATAAAAGGTGACTTGGAACACCGAAAAATCAATTCCAAGTGGCGACTCTGTAAATAAAATAATCCCTACTCAAAGTTGTCACTTTAATTGGAAAACCCTTTAACCCAATAACACACATATATCTTTTGGGGGGTAGAAAAGTGGTGTGACATGGCCTTAGATACTGGCTAATGATATTGCATGTCATTTATCTTATGGTTTCTATGCTTATGTTACTATTTCTACGGTTTCTGCTAGAGTTACTAATGGATTATCTTTTCCTGTTTTTATTTTCGTCTTCCTGAGAAGAGGGTTTATTAGAAACAACCTCTCTGTCCTATCGGGGTAGGGGTAAGGTCAGCGTACACATTACCTTCCCCAGACCCTACTTTGTGGGACTTTACTGGATAGTTATTGTTGTTGTTGTTGTTGTTGTTGTTGTTGTTGTTGTTCTTTAATTCACCACTCATATTCTAAAAGTCCTAGATCCGCCTCTGATCAGAATTCTATCTGCTTCTTTGTCATGAAATAACTCAAAAACTTCCTATACGAGCCCCTTTTTGAACAGGCTATTTCAATGACTAACGCTATAATATCGCGTTTCTTCCTAGCGTTGTATTATCAGTATTGATACTAGAGCGTCCAACTTCTAAAGATCACAAAATAGACTATTAAACAAAAGTTATTGAGTCCGACCCGTAGCTTGGTTTCTGCCTTCGCCCCTAGTTGGAGGCACCGGGGCCCTGCATATAGTGCCCAAAACTAAGCCTAGTGTGATAGTGTCTAGGTTCAAATTAGGTCACTATTTTGCTCTCTTCTACAAGGTTGCCTAGTGCGATGCTGTCTTAACAATAATAACAAATTCAGTATAACTTCACGAGTGGAGTCAGTACGATACTGTCTATTTCATCGTAATAATGTTGGGTGCAACATCCCTTTTTTTTTGTTAAACTCCAAAAACAACTTCGATTTAATTAATCCAATCGCAAGACAAAATTTCACGTGATTAAACATAGTAAAGAATAAAAAATCGACATTGAGATACCCCTGCAAGACAAGACTCAAGAGAGTAGGTATGACCATATGAATTAGATATTAATATAAACCAAAGGAAATTCTTTGTATATGCCATGCTATTGCTCCCTAAAAAACAAAAGGATGCTCCACCAACAACAGACACACATAAACTTCAAAATTAGCTATTTTATTAAGGTCATCAATTGAGTAATTTACACTCAGGTCATTAGCTAAATTACATAATTTCACTCTCTCTACATGAAAATTATACTTAGATCTTTATTTTTCTCTCTTCTGAATTGGAATCGTGACGATATTAACAATAACAATAAAAAAAAGTTCAGTAAATTCCTACAGGTGAGGCCTGTGAACGACAAGATACACGTAACCTTATCCCTATTTTGAAACGGCAAGACGACATTCTTAATATTATTTAGTCCATCCAAGACAACATTCCATGCAATTAAACATAGTCAAGAATCAAGAATCAACATTCGAGTATGCATAACATGTACTATAACGTAAGCAGAGGATTACAATAACGAGTCTCAATTATTATTTTTAATTTTAATAATGACCGAGTAAAATCTCATTAACATAAGCCTTGAGATGTACATTAGATGAACCATTTTCATTCATAGCTTCCTTAGCTAAATCCTTCCATTTCTTGGCATTCCCTCTAAGCTCCTCCCTTTTCTCTCCTTCCATCACGATTTCTATACATCGCTTAAACTCATCTCTTTCGACGTGACCTTCTTCGTTGGCATTCACTCTGACGCCAGTCCTCCAAACATCTTGAATGAGCTTAGCGTTACAACCTTGATCTGTCCACAACGGACATGCCACGACTGGGATTCCAGAAGATAAGCTTTCTAAAGTCGAATTCCATCCGCAATGTGTCAAGAAACAACCCAAAGAAGGGTGTTGTAAAACTTCCACTTGTGAACACCAAGACACTATTTTCCCCTTCTTTTCCAGTTCCACTTTACAACTCAATTTCCCCCCTAGATTTTCCCCTTCTTTCCCTTCCCTAATCACCCACAAAAATGGTCTTCCACATTTTACTAATCCTTGAGCTATTTCTTCCATCAATTGACTTGATATCTCAGAATAGCTACCAAATGCTATGTAAATAACTGACTCTTTAGTCCTTGTATCCAACCACTCCATGTAATTCTCCGAACTTCGTCTCAAATCAGCTCCAAATGAATTATCAGACGGATCTTTTCCGTCAAGAAAAGCCGAAGGAATTGAAGGGCCAATTCCAATCATTGTTAAATTTTTCAAAACCCTCAAAGCATTAGGTTCCAAAGCATCAAAAGTATTCACAAGTATTCTTGGATTTTCTTCATTATTCAATAGCTCAATTTGATCTATGATAGATTTAACTCCCCAACCATAACTAGAATTCACATCAGTGAACACAAACGAAGGAAAATCGCGACGTCTAAGCTGAGGCAATCCTGGAAGCTCTACAACTTGATCTTGAGAACAATTCTTGAAATAATCGGCATAATTAGACTCCACTTGTGAAAATATATTGCGTATATTATTATTGTAATCAGTGAAACAATAATAATAAATATCGAAAACTGTAGCTGGTTGGATCCAAAAAAGTGGTGACGGGACATTAATGTTCTTGGCTACTAAACCAACCCAAGCCATAAGGGTCGTGTAAATAATACGCGTGAAAGGGCGGCTCTCGGCCGCCCTAGATGTAACGAGTCTAGTCACGAATTCGGATCCGTGACTAATCAAAGAAGAATAAAAGGAATGCAACTCATCTACTGATCCTTTAAAGTTTCCATCATAGGCATCAGAGAAAGGAGCAAAGGTTAATCCTTCTATTTTTGGGAGATTTGTTATGCGATTGAAAGCTGTTAGGCTTGTTGAAAAAGTGACTTTCACTCCTAAATTAACTAATTTTTTGGAAAATTGAAGAGATGGATTAATATGACCTTGTCCTGGAAATGTTACAAGAAGAACATGGCATTCATTCTTCAAATTTTCCATATTTCCTTTGGTGAAAGATAGAATTTTAATTTCTAGTAGAATTGTTTACATTTGTGTAAGGTTTTAATGAGAGTTTATATAAGAGAAAATTCTTCAAATGGAGAAAGACTAACGACGTTTGCGGTGACAGCATGAATTTTATACAAATCATTTTCTTCGATATTTTCAAAGAAACGTAGCCACCAAATGGGTTGGGCGTTGAAATATTTAAAAAATAATGTTGCCTTTCATTTATTGTTTAGGCTTTCACGTGAAATTGAATATTTTGGGCTATAATACGAATCCAATTGGGATCTTTACACAAATAGCCAGTTATATTCATTATTTATTTTTTCTAGCCATATATATAGATTATACATTAATTATACATAATTATATACATACAATATATAAATTATGTATATATTATACCTCCATCAGCTATTAAGTTATTGTGTGAGCGACTATTTAGGTTAATACTTCAATCCAATTCCTGTGTACTCTGCCTAGACTCGAAGACACATATTTAGGCCCGTAATATCCAACTAACGATGATGAAGCCCGTATGGCGTACAACAAGAAGGAACTTTTACACAAATAGTCATCTGGATTCACTGTTTACGAGTCGCTATATATAAATTATATATATATATATATATATATATATATATATATATATACACATATATATTATAAATTTACCGACTATTTTTAGTTTAATGGCTGAATGAGCGACTATTTAGACTCCCAAAAGATAAAAGCAAAGAAATTCAAATGCTTTAGATTATTTTTATCAACATTAATTATAAATATTATACTCACATTCACATATAAAAATCTACAAACAAACTCCATTTTGGTAGTAGTCTCTTTGAATAAAATATTATTTTGTTTTTTCTTTAATTAAATTACGTAAAAGGCCTAAAAATACTACTTAACTTTCAGAAATGGTTTATCCATGCCATCCGTTAAAAAAATGCTAATTTCATGCCACTGCCGTTACACCTTTGGCTCACCTATGCCACTCACCGTTAGTTTTAAAAAAAATATTAAATTATGCCGTTAGTTCAATAATGACATAGGTGAGCCAAAGATATAATGACAGTGACATGAAATAAGTATTTTTTTAACGTATAGCATGGATAAACTATTTTCGAAAGTTGAATATCATTTTTAAGCCTTTTCTCATTAAATTATTTACGATTTCGATTATATTTCCTTTTCATAAGTAATCGCTAAGAAAAGGGTAAAGTTGTTCATATAAGAAGCTGAAACATGAGGCAAAGTATAACCATAATACGTGTCATATATGAAGTTCAATGCATAGTCAAAGTTTTTTAGTAATTTCAGCATTAATTTCACATTGTAAAAATTCGCCTATGAAAGTATAAAGATTGGCATATTGCTTGTGCAAACAAACTTGCATTTTTCGTGTGACCGATATATTACAGGTTCGAGATCGTGAATTTAACCACTAATACTTATACTCCAAGGATATGTTGTCTACATTACACCACCCTGCGATGCGACCTTTCTCCAGACATTGCATAAATAAAAAATATTTTGTACATCTGGCAGCCCGTAAATTGAACAATTCTCACATAACAATCCACATATTGTAGTTCATCTCATAACAATCATTATACTATTATTCAACACATAAATATTTACATTATAGTTTCCTATAAGTAATTTTGTATTGTAATCTTCCATAATTAATAGGCATAAACTAGATTATCCATAATGTTATTTCCTTTTTCTTTTTCAATTAGGTGTCCATATAGGGACATATGTCTCCTCCATAATTAATTTCATATTTTGGTCTTGACACAATTAGAATTCCTTTTCCATTGTTTTGACAAAATTGGTGACATATCGTATTTTTCTTAATCTTTCGAAGTATGACATTATTAGAATTAGTTTTCCAAGGTTTTGACATAATTAGTGATATATCTTTTTTCTTTATCTTCCGAAGTACGAATATGACACTAAAATAACCTCTTACCGAAATGTAAGGTAAGATTGTGTACAATAGATCCTTGTAGTCCGATCTTTTCTCCGACCTCGCGCATAGCGGGAGCTTAATGCACCAGACTACTCTAATAACATTTCATTTTCTTTAATTATTTTCTAACGTATGTAAAAATTTCATATGTTAACAGATCTTGTAAAGGAATTTAAACGTTCGGAATAATGGTCCCTTGGTTATTGATAAAATTTTGAGTTTGATATTGTAATAGTTGATTGAGATTATTTAATTTTCATTTAATCAAAATCTCTGATTTGGATCTCTTTAAATATGAATTATGCGATGTTTGGATTATAGGAAAAATATGGAATTGCAATACATTCACATATGGACCAACAATATGAGCATAAAATAACCCATCGATAATTAAATGGTTCATCAGTTATAATTTATTATTTGAAATGATAACTAATATACTATTATACATTAAATTTTTTTGATAGTCTTAAAATCTTCATACTGTGAGCAATAAGCAAATATTTATCCACATCTAGTTTTTATATTAAATTATATTAACTTATCATTGTTAAGTAATTAGATGAAATAAGAAGAATACACATTAAAACGATTAAGATAAAAAGTTTATATGCAAACACCTGATATACATCTATCTATAGATTCGACGTAGACATACGAGTAAATTTATTTTGGTAAGTTATATAACTTAAAATATTTATTGCACTTTGGTTGGCATTATTATATAACATGTATCATGAGAACACTCTGTTGCACGTGTGTTGGCCCAAGAAAGAGAATACTTTTGAAAATTGACAAAGGAACTCAGAAATGAACCAGATCCATCACTGGTAGACATAGACACATGCAGAATCAAGGCACATGAGACGCACATGCAGGAGATAAACGTATCCTGACAAAATAGAGATATCTCCTGATCGAAAAGATTGCAAAAAACGATAAGGAGAAGGACTCCTTATTCAGTAAGAACAATATCTAAGATAAGTAGGGATTTAGGAGTTGAGATTGACTAGAACTCTTCCACCAAGGAAGAGTAACATTAGAACTCTAGTTAATTCTTTATCTACTAATCCTATATATTGCAGAATATTCTTATTGTACATGTACACACAAAAGCAGAGGTTAAGCAAGAATTGAGAACAAAATAACAAGGAATTTTGCAAGCAGTTCGTGTGAAATTTAAGTGTGCGAACCTGAAGCTACTCAAATAGAAGAACCAGTTCCAACTGTTTGTCTTTTAGTCTAGTTTATTTGTAGTAGGTGATTTTAACTTGTACCTTTTCAGCTTTATTTAGAAGAATCTGTAATAGGTACTTTGTGTTTTCAAGTTAGAGTTAACTTGAAGTCTGCCACAAACAGCTAGAGGCTGGTCTGCCACAAAGGATTAGAGGTAATCCTAAGTTTACAAAAGAGTTTTTGTAAATGCACTTTAGGCTCACTGATTTAGTAAAGTGTTTTGGAAAAATCCTACTAAGAAGTAGGTCGTGGTTTTTTCACCTTTTGAGCCAGGTGTTTTCTACGTAAAAATCTCTGTGTTCTTTAAATTTCTGTACTTATTATTCCGCAACAGTAGTAGTAGGAACACATAGAAGAGCCAGGTCATTCTATACTCTGTGCACGTGAAAAATTAGATACCACACAAATCACCCCCTTCTTGTGTGGTATTGACGTATAAAACATCAATTGATATTAGAGCGGGTTATCCTTGAAGAGGCTAACACCTTAGGAGAAGATCAAGATGAGTGTACCACCTGGGAACTGGGAAGGACAATCAACTGCTAGGCCTCCACTCTTCAATGGCCAGTACTACTCCTGGTGTAAGAACAAAATGAGAGTCCATATAATTGGAGAAGACTACGAGCTATGGGACCTTGTTACTGATGGTCCCTTGGCTACCGTGAAGAAGAATGCTGAAGGAGTAGATATGCCAAATACAAGAGCTGACTGCACTACTGACGACTTGAGAAAGTGGGAGAAGAATGCTAAGGCTAAGAAATGACTTGTGTGTGGACTTGGTCCAGACGAGTACAACATAATTCAAAGCTATACTACTGCTAAGAAAATTTGGGACACTTTACAAGTGGCTCATGAAGGAACACCTCAAGTGAAGAGGTCCAAAGGTACTCTACTATATTCTCAATATGAGAACTTCACTATGAAGGAAGGAGAAACTATCCAAGAAATGTATACAAGGTTCACTACACTAACTAATGAACTTAAGTCTCTTGGAAGGACTCTTCTTGAAGAAGACAAAGTTGAGAAGATTCTGACAAGGGTTCTGCCAATTTCCTAGGAAAGCAAAATCACTGGAATTCAGGAATCTAAGAACATTGCAACTCTTAAACTGGATGAGCTGATTGGAAATCTCACTGCCTATGAACTTAGAAGGAAAACCATGAAGGTGCTGATCTAGAGGAAGATGAAATGTTTATGATCACCAAGGACTTCAAGAAATACCTTATGAGAGGAAATGGTTCTTCACGAGGTGGAAATTACAACAAAATAAGAGTTCCTGAAAAAACGACCAATCAGGGTTGCTACAAGTGTAGGAAGACTGATCATCATATCAAAAACTACCCTCAATGGGAAATTGAATGGAAGGAGGAAAGATCTGAACGAGGGAACAAGAAGAAGGAACATGTTCATCCCAAGAAGAACAAGGGATCAACAAAGGCTATGGTTGCTGCTTGGGGAGAAAGTTCAGACGAGGAATCATATGATGAGGATGGAGATGAACAAGCACTTATGGAAATTGGAGAATCAGATGAGGAATCTCATGAGGAATCTAAGGTAAGTATAATTCATCTCAAAGACAAGATTAAGTTTTTGTCTAAAGAAAAACTCTCTGAATTATTGCTAGATTTCATTGATGATCTGAGGTTCTAAATAAAGAAAAGGAGCAGCTGTCTAAGGATTGTGTGATTTTAAAACCAAAGTTTAAGAACCTGGAACTCAGAGTCAATGAGACTGTGAGTGATAATATTGCACTGAAGAATCAGGTTCATAAAGCAAATGTCCTTGAGTTAAAATCTGAAAATCTAAAATTGAAATTAGGAACCAGTAAGAAGACAACTGATTGCACACAACTCACTCTAGAAGAAAATGCAGGTAAACTGAAAGATGAGTTGTATAAGAAGGATGAGCAGGTAAGAGTGTTGAAGGAGGATTTAGGCAAAGTCAAGCATGAACTAGATAGCTAGTAAATGGAACAGGTCCTCCGATGCTTTAACATGGCTACAGGAACATCATAGTAGCAATAAAAGAGGACTTGACTTTGGGAATCAACTACCTAAGTGAGATCCTAAAAGCAAGTACCTCACTCTTCTTGAGAACAAGATTTGTACTCACTGTGGTAAGACTGGTCACTATAAAAGTGAATGTAATGCAAAAGAAAAGTCCAACCAAAAGAATAAAAATTTTGTTCAAGGGAAGAATTGGTTATCAAGTTTGGCTAAAAAGAATTTAATTCATCCTTTTGCTTATAGAAAGGGACCCAAACTAGTTTGGGTTCCTAATACTAACCCCTAATTTCCTTTTGAAGGTTCAAGTGAAGGGGTGCAGCCAAATATGGTACATGGATAGTGGTTGCTCAAAGCACATGACAGGAAGCAAGGACCAGTTCCTTTCACTTAAGGACCTCAAAAGAGGAAATGTCTCATTTGGAAATGGAAATAAAGGTGAAATCATTGGGGTTGGTAAGGTAGGTAAGGATGAATCTCATTCCATTGAGAATTTCTACTTGATAGATGGCCTGAAATATAGCCTAATAAGTGTATCACAACTGTGTGATAGAGGTAACCTGGTAGCATTCACCTCTATTAAATATTTTGTGATTAATCTTATCACTTACAAGATTGTTTTGCAAAGAAAAAGAGTGAACAATATATACATTGTAGATCTGTCCACACTTTCAGAAAATGAACTAACTTGCTTATATATATATGTATATATTGTAGATCTGTCCACACTTTCAGAAAATGAACTAACTTGCTTATATATATATGTATATATTGTAGATCTGTCCACACTTTCAGAAAATGAACTAACTTGCTTGAGTGTGATGGACAGTGATCCCCTCCTTTGGCATAAGAGACTTGGACATGCAAGTTTGAGTCAGCTCAACAAATTAGTCTCCAAGGACTTGGTGATAGGACTAACATTAAGTTCAAGGAAGACAAATTTTGTGAGGCTTGTGCAAGAGGGAAGCAGGTAAGATCCTCTTTTAAATGCAAGAAAGTGGTAAGTACCACCATAACGATGGAACTGGTTCATATGGATCTTTGTGGTCCAATGAGAACATTAAGCAGAGGTGGTAAGAGATATGTGCTGGTGCTTGTTGATGATTACTCTAGATTTACCTGGACATTATTTTTAACATCTAAAGATGAAGCATTTGACATGTTCACTTCTTTTCTTAGAAAACTCAGAAACAATTAGGAAATCAACTTGCATCAATTAGGTTTGATCATGGAACTGAATTTGAAAATGTTAAATTTGCTGAATTTTTTGATGAACATGGCATAAATCATAATATTTCTGCTCCTAGAACTCCACAACAAAATGGATTAGTTGAAAGAAAGAATAGGACACTTGAAGATATGACTAGGACTATGCTTCTTTCTAGTAAACTNTGTGAAGAGGAGCAACCAAATATGGTACATGGATAGTGGCTGCTCAAAGCATATTACAGGAAGCAAGGACCAATTCCTTTCACTTGAGGACCTCAAATGAGGAAATGTCTCCTTTGGAAATGGAAAAAAATGTGAAATCATTGGGGTTGATAAGGTAGGTAAGAATTACTCTCATTCCATTGAGAATATCTACTTGATAGACAACCTGAAATACAGTCTAATAAGTGTATCACAATTGTGTGATAGAGGTAACTTGGTAGCATTCACCTCTACTAAATATTTTGTGATAAATCTTATCACTGACAAGATTTTCTTGCAGGGAAAAAGAGTGAAATATATATATATATATATATATATATATATATATATATATTGTAGATCTGTCCACACTTTCAGAAAATGAACTAACTTGCTTATATATATATGTATATATTGTAGATCTGTCCACACTTTCAGAAAATGAACTAACTTGCTTGAGTGTGATGGACAGTGATCCCCTCCTTTGGCATAAGAGACTTGGACATGCAAGTTTGAGTCAGCTCAACAAATTAGTCTCCAAGGACTTGGTGATAGGACTAACATTAAGTTCAAGGAAGACAAATTTTGTGAGGCTTGTGCAAGAGGGAAGCAGGTAAGATCCTCTTTTAAATGCAAGAAAGTGGTAAGTACCACCATAACGATGGAACTGGTTCATATGGATCTTTGTGGTCCAATGAGAACATTAAGCAGAGGTGGTAAGAGATATGTGCTGGTGCTTGTTGATGATTACTCTAGATTTACCTGGACATTATTTTTAACATCTAAAGATGAAGCATTTGACATGTTCACTTCTTTTCTTAGAAAACTCAGAAACAATTAGGAAATCAACTTGCATCAATTAGGTTTGATCATGGAACTGAATTTGAAAATGTTAAATTTGCTGAATTTTTTGATGAACATGGCATAAATCATAATATTTCTGCTCCTAGAACTCCACAACAAAATGGATTAGTTGAAAGAAAGAATAGGACACTTGAAGATATGACTAGGACTATGCTTCTTTCTAGTAAACTGCTCCATAGCTTATGGGCAGAAGCTGTAAATAGTGCATGCTATATCATAAATAGGTGCATGAAAAGACCTCTTGTAGAGAAGACTCCCTATGAGTAACTTAAGGGGAGAAAACCAAATATATCCCACCTTAGGGCATTTGGTTGCAAGCGCTTTGTGCACAATAATGGTAAAGACTCCCTGGGTAAATTTGATCCCAGAAGTGATGAGGGAGTATTCTTGGGATATTCTTCACATAGTAAAGCTTATAAAGTCTATAACAAAAGAACTATGTGTGTTGAAGAAAGTGTTCATGTGGTTTTTGATAAAACTAATATTCTTTCTGAGAGACAGGACCATGATGATGAAGCAATTGGACTAGTTATAAACTTAAATGAAGCCACAACCCAGACTGAAGCTACACAGGAGGAAGAAATAGGTGATGGAACATGTTCATCCATCTCGGGCAACATGACAGGGGGAATAGAACAAAGAGGAAATAATTCTCAAACATCAGTGGAACCTGTCCCTAAACCTGTTCCACAACAATAAAACATTGAAGGAACATCAAGGGGTAACCAGTTGGTTGTGAAACCCTACAGATATCAAAGTTCTCATCTTATTGAGAACATCATTACTGATCCAAACTCTGGAATCAATACCAGATCTTCTTTAAAGAATATTTGTGCTTTTGATGCTTTCATATCTCTTATTTAACCTAAAAATATTACTGAGGCTTTGCAGGATGCAGGCTAGGTATGTGCAATGCAAGATGAACTCAACCAATTTGAAAGGAGTCAAGTTTGGAATCTGGTACCAAGACCCTTGGATAGATCAGTTATTGGCATTAAGTGGGTCTTCAGAAACAAACTTGATGAAGATGGAACAGTTACAAGGAAGAAGGCAAGGTTGGTGGTTCAAGGATATAGTCAGGAGGAAGGCATAGACTATGATGAAACTTTTGATCCAGTGGCAAGGATGGAAGCTATAAGACTCCTCATAGCCTTTGCTGCTTACATGAAATTCACCCTTCACCATATGGATGTCAAGAGTGCCTTCCTAAATGGCTATCTAAAGGAAGAAGTGTTTGTCAAGCAACCTCCAGGGTTTGAGAACAAGGAAAATCCTGATCATGTGTACAAACTTGATAAAGCACTTTATGGACTCAACCAAGCTCCAAGAGCATGGTATGAAAGATTATCAAAGTTTTTGCTTGATCATGACTACAAGAGAGGTAATATTGACAACACTTTGTTCTTGAAAGAAAAAGGTAAAGATCTCTTGGTAGTTTAGATAAATGTAGATGTCGTAATCTTTGGAGAAACTACTGATAAGCTAAGTAAAGAATTTGCTAAACTAATGGGGAGTGAATTTGAAATGAGCATGATTGATGAGCTTAATTTATTTTTAGTCTTATAAATCAAACAAAATTCAAATGGAAGTATGATCCATCAGCAGACGTATGTAAAAGAGTTGCTTAAAAGGTTTAAAATGGAAGAGTTCAAATAAATCGACACTCCTATTGCAACTGCCACAAAGTTGGATATAAATGAACCTGGTTCATCTATTGATCATAAGTTGTATAGGGGAATGATTGGTTCATTATTGCATCTCACTGCTAGTAGACCTGACATTTTTTTCAGTGTAGGCCTTTGTGCAAGATTTCAGGAAAATCCAAAGGAATCCCACTTGACTGTTGTCAAAAGAATCTTGAGATACCTAAAAGGCACCACTGATCTTTGTCTTTGATATCATAAAGGTAGTAATTTTAATCTTGTGGGATATGCTAATGCTGACTATGCAAGTTTTCTAGTGGATAGAAAGAGCACACTTTCTTGGCTCATGTCTTGTGTCTTGGGCCACCAAAAAGCAAAATTCTGTGGCCTAATCTACTGCTTACGCTGAGTATGTTGCTGCTGCCTCATGTTGTGCTCAATTATTGTGGATTAAACAATAATTGATGGATTTTAGAATTGATATCTGATGTATCCCTATCTTTTATGATAACACTAGTGCAATTAGTATGACTAATAAACCCATTCATCACAAGAGAAATAAGCACGTAGATGTTAGACATCACTTTTTAAGGAAAAATTATGAAAACGGATTGATTACTATAGAGTTTTGTGCTACTGATAAGCATATTGCTGACATCTTTACAAAAACACTGAGTAGAGAGCACTTTGAAAGAAACATGTTAGAATTAGGGATGATTAAGATCACCTAATGGAACCAGTTTAGAATGCTCATGAAAAAAAATCAAAAACAAAATAAAAAAAAATTGATTTTTTTGTTAGAAAATTTTGAATTTGTGTAGATAACTAGATTAATCTTTGCTTAGTCTTATACTATAAATAGTATACTCCTGTGCCATGTGTTAATATGACTCACTGGTCTCTAATGAAATTTTCTCTATTTTGGCAGGCAAATTGAGACATGATCAAGAGGATTTTTTAGTGAAGAACCTGGTTCATTAGTGATGGTTCATCTGAATAGCGAGGTATGTGTTCTACACTATGCACAATTTGAAATACTAATATTTAAATCATGAGCAGAGTTATACCCAAGTCTAAAATCTTCCAAAGTCTATCCAACTAAAATTTGAACCAGTTCTGTTTCAACAAGAATCTTCACCTAGTTAAAACACCTAGATTCTAGGGAAGCTGTAACCATCTATTCGAACTGAAAATTGGAGGATGATTAGACTTCTAATTGACTACAAAAAGTTGCCGTTGCATATTAATTACACTCATACTTTAAATCCCTCATCATCATCCCTGCAAATCCCTCATAATTTCTTCAAACCGTCGAAACCTTCTCTTTTCTCTTTGCCTTCAAATGTTATTCAAGCCATCCTCTTCATTACAGAACCATACCCAAAATTACAAAACCCAACGATAATCCTGGTACTCCCCCTCCCCCTACTCCTTCCTCTTCTTCCACTACCCCTCAACCCAATGCTACCCCTTAACCTAGGAGAAGTCGAGTAAAAATGCCTGCTAGGAAAACTTTAGCTAGAGGAGAACTTTCAAGAAAATTGAATGCGCATCTTCAAGCAAGCCAAGCCCAAGACTCCCAAAATTCTAATTACTCTTTCAAGTCGTCGACTGAGGGGGAAGAAACTGGGTCTTCCGATTCTGAACAGGTAACATCTGTCCCAAACTCTTCTTCTGGGGTCATCTATGATGTTGATGAAAATCTAGAAAATAGGTTCATACTGGTTGGGCCTGTGGTGGATGTGGAAATGCCTGAGACAAGAAGGAGAGGAGGTAAAAATAAATTAGAAAAAGAAAAGGAGAGTGAGGGAGTATGGAGTGATGAGAGAGGAAAAGGGAAAGAAGTGGCTGATTCTTTACCCACCTCTGAAACTGTTAGAACGTCTACTGTGGAGCTGAGCCATAAAAGGTGGACGAATGTAGCAAGCACACAGGGGGAAGTGGATCAGGAGAAGTCGCTGAAGGGCTAGTGAATCTTGGAAAGCAAGCAGATGAACCTGGTTCATCTTTTGAGGAAACACTGGTTGATCTCTTGAAAAAGATAGGTGACGGTTACAAACCTAAGAAGAAAAGAACTCCTAAAGCTACAACCCCTGGTACAATAAGAGCCAACAAGAAAAGGAAAGCTGCTCCTTCTGAGACTTCTGACATTCCTCTCCCAAGAGGAAGAACTACAAGGAGAAAGCTAAAGCAAAGTGAGGACGAGTTGCAGAGAGCTTTAGAGGAGAGTAAGAAGAAAAGAATAGACAAGGGGAAAGAAAAAGTGGTTGAGCCTATTGAGGCTGTTGAAATGGATGAGATGGACCTGGTCCATCAAAGTGAAAAAGTGACAGTTGTGGTAGAGATTCAGACCCCTAAGCCTAAGAAAGCCAAGACTTCCTCAAAGAAGTTTTCATATGTTTATAAGTTTGTTGAACCCTCTATCTTGGCTAAACAAACTAGGTCTGCAGTGAAATCCAAGCAAGTGAAAATAACTGAAGAGGAAGATTGGAGTGGTGAAGAGGAGGAAGAGTCTGATAGTGAAAAGGACAAGTTGGCCAAGTTTGGCAAACGAATCATTTTGAAAGGGAGACTTTTGAAGGACTTGGAGGAAGAAGAGATGATCCTACTGCTGGAGAAACTTGAGTTACAGGGGTGGAAGGACATGGTCCTTCAGCTGGATAGGAGACTAGCAAGGAATGAGATTGTGGAATTTATGGCCAATGCTGAGGTAAAGGATAGCTGAGTCACCAGCCTGGTGAAAGGGGTTCAAATTTCCTTTGATGCTAAAAAGCTGGGTGAAATCCTTGGTATACCCTCTGAAGGTTATGATGACTATACAAGACAAAAATGGCCAAGTCTGGATTCTCTTCCAACTGCCTTGGTTATCACTAGAAAGTTCTGTGATAATGAAGAAGAAAGTGAGCCCAAGGTAGTTTATAAGAGTGAAATGAAGCCACCCCACAAGGTGTTATTTGAATTCGTCAACAAGTGTGTGCTGCCCAGGTAGGAAAGGAGGCATATTGCCAACTGCATGGACTTGGTCTTGATGGAATGTCTGGATAGTGGGAGGCAGATAAACTGACTTGGGTTCATCATTCTTCTTTTAAATAGGGTTATCAACGACTCCAAAGCCCATGCCATACCCTATGGATTCAGTTTCACTACTGTTCTTGTTAATTATAAGGTGCCACTGAAGAAGTGGGAGATGGACACAAGCAAAGACCAATTTGGGATCAATAATCTTCTTGCTTGTGATTATGAGATCCATTCCATTCCCAATGAACCTGGTTCATCTAAAAGGACACATGTTAATAGCAAGGTCAGAGCCCTAGTGCAGGAGAGTGGGGCAAAGGATGTTGAGATAGCAAGGTTGAAGACTCGTTTGGGTGAGGTAGAATCTCAGAGAGATCCTCTCAGAACTGATCTCACAAAGGAAAGGGAGAAGAATGAGGAAATTCTTCAAGACATGTTGCACCTTCTCCAAACCATAAACCAAGTCCCCAGTTCTTCCAAGACTTAATTGCCTAGCCTGCCTAGAATATTCAGTGACCTAAATTCAGGATGTTTTCTTTTTGTTGCTCATGTTTTAACTATTTATTTTTTCATTTTGTGGATTGTGGCAGAATTATATTCTCTATCAATGAAATTTGCTTCTTTTGTTCTTATTCATTGTCTATATTTCTTTGATAATTTGAATTCTTAGTTGATTATTGATGATTAAGTCATGAATGCATTTGCAGTTGCCCCAGTAGCCGTGAGTGATTTTTTACTATTTGGGGTTCACACATATTTTTGCAACTTTTTGATGATGCCAAAACGGGGAAAATTGTTGTGCTATGAACAAGTGATATTTATAACCTAATGACCCCGGTTCTTCATGATAAGTGCTTAATACTCTAATATATGTCAATGTTGGATTAAGTTGAAACAGGCCTAAGATTATGGACGCACAAAGTTTGTCATCATCAAAAGAGAATTTGTTGGCCCAAGAAAGAGAATAGTTTTGAAGATTGACAAAGGAACTCAGAAATGAACTAGGTCCATCACTGGTAGACATAGACACATGCAGAGTCAAGGTACGTGAGATGCACATGCAGGAGATAAACGTATTCTGGTAAAATAGAGATATCTCCTGATCGAAAAGATTTCAAAAAATGATAAGGACAAGGACTCCTTATTCAGTAAGAACAATATCCAAGATAAGGAGGAATTTAGGAGTTGAGATTGACTAGAACTCTTCCACCAAGGAAGAGTAGCATTAGAACTCTAGTTAATTCTTTATCTACTAATCCTATATATTGCAGAATGTTCTTATTGTACAGGTATGCACAAAAGCGAAGGCTAAGTAAGAATTGAAAGCAAAATAGCAAGGCAATTTTGCAAGCAGTTCGTGTGAAATTTGAGTGTGCGAACCTGAAGCTACTTGAACCAGCTAGAAGAACCAGTTCCAACTGTTTGTTTTTTAGTCTGTTTTATTTGAAGTAGGTGGTTTTAACTTGTACCTTTTCAGCTTTATCTAAAAGCATATGTAATAGGTACTTTGTATTTTTAAGTTAGAGTTAACTTGAAATCTGTCGCAAATAGCCAGAGGCTGGTCTGGCACAAAGGGATTAAAGGTAATACTAGGTTTATAAAAGAGTTTTTGTAAATGCAGTTTTGGCTCACTGATTTAGTAAAGAGTTTTTGGGAAAATCCTACTGGGAAGTAGGTCGTGGTTTTTTCACCTTTTGAGCCAGGTGTTTTCCACGTAAAAATCTCTATGTTCTTCAAATATTTGTACTTATTATTCTGCAAAGGTAGTAGTAGGAACACATAGAAGAACCATGTCTTTCTATACTTGGTGCACGCAAAAAATTGGATACCGCACAAATCACCCCCCCTTCTTGTGTGGTATTGGCGTATAAAACATCAATGTGGTTAGTATTATTCATTAAGATACCTAGTGGGCGTTTTGGATTTAAGAATTGTGAAATTGAATACCATTTTTCAACTTAACTCCAAATACTATTTTTTTCCAAAAATTATATAATTTTTATGTCCAAACGCCTACTAGATATGTGTGGACATAAAAATTATAATTTTTGAAAAAAGTAGTATCTGGGAGTTAATTAAGTTAAAAAATGGTATTTAGAATGTGAATTTATGTTTGAACATGCATTTCGGTTGAAGAAATGTTGTAGGTTTGTGAGTAAGGATTTTTTTTTTTAAATTTTGAAAACATATTTTCAAAAAATTTCTAAAAACTTGCAAAATTTCATGAACAAACACATTTTTGAGAAAACAAATTGGAAAAAAGGAAAATAAATTATGGCAAAAAACGGGGCAATAATATACTATAAACCAAGTTAATATCTTAAACTCCGTGTTAGTCAAACACCATCATATTAAACGTAATATATATATATA
>ML390767.1:0-54558 GCA_005239525.1 Nicotiana knightiana
TTCCTATATTACTTGTCGACCACGTACACTTGCGTGTGCATTGGGAAATCAACCAACACCCATACAAACCCTCATACAGATCCATCTGGATATTGGAGTGGTAATTGTTATTATATGCAAACTCAATAAGAGGTAGATGTTCATCCCAACTTCTTTTAAAATCCAACACACATGCTCGTAACATATCCTCGAGCGTCTGAATTGTGCGCTCGGCTTATCCATCAGTCTGTGGATGAAAGGTTGTGCTGAGATTCACTTGAGTCCCTAGACCTCTCTGAAATGACCTCCAAAAGTATGATGTAAATTGGACCTCACGGTTAGATATAATAGATAATGCTACTCCGTGTATCCGTACTATCTCCTTAATATATAACTTTGCATAATCTTCTGTTGTATATGTAGATCTGACCGGTAGGAAATGAGTAGATTTCGTGAGCCTATCGACTATCACCCATATAGAATCGAACTTATGATGAGAACGAGGTAAACCCATGACAAAGTCCATGTTTATTGCCTCCCAATTCCACGTCAGGATCTTTATAGTCTGCATTAGCCCTCCGGGCTTCTGATGCTCTACATTCACCTGCTGGCAACTAGGACACTGGGTGACAAACTCATCAATGTTCTTCTTCATATCCTTCCACCAGTACACATCCTTAATGTCATGATACATCTTCGTCGACCCAGGATGAATGGAGTACCACGAATAATGTGCCTCTGACATAATCTTGTCTCGTTGCCCTGCTACATCTGGGACACACAGACGACGACCCCTGTATCTGAGAACCCCATCTCCCTTGAGCTCTAACAATGGATTCTTCGATTGTGGAACTCGCTCTCTCAACTCGACCAACTCTGGGTCCTCATATTGCCTTTCCTTGACTTCAGCTCTGGGAGATTATTTTGCAGTGTTTTGGAGTACAAATCCACCATCATCAGAATCTACTAATCAAACCCCCAAACAAGCTAATTGATGAATCTCTCTAGTTAATTATCTTTTCTTGGCCTCTACATGTGCTAAGCTACCCATAGATCGGCGATTTAAGGCATCTGCTACAACATTGATTTTTACCTGGATGGTAGAGAATGTTAACATCGTTATCAAGTCGTTGACTTTGTTGCAAGTTCAACTCTTTTTGCTTGAAGATATATTGCAGGCTTTTATGATCTGTATATACATCAACTTGAACACCATATAAATAATGTTTCCATATCTTAAGTGCATAGACAACCACAACTAACTCGAGGTCGTGGGTTGGATAATTCATCTCGTTCTTCCTTAACTGCCTTCAAGCATACGTAATTACCTTCCCATGTTGCATCAGGAAACATCCTAACCCGACACTTGAGGCATCACAATACACAACATAACCCTCTGGACCCTCTGAGCTTAACTTATTCTTAAGATCTTGGAAACTCTTCTTGCAAGCCTCCGTCCACTGAAACTTAGTTGCTTTCTGCGTCAACTTTGTCAATGGTGCCGAAAGGGAAGAAAATCTCTCTACGAACCTCCGATAGTATCCTGCTAAGCCTAGAAAGCTACGAACCTCTGTCGGAGTGGTAGATCTAGGCCAAATTTCACGGCCTCAATCTTCTGAGTGTCTACCTTTATACCTTCATCGGATACAATATGCCCCAAGAATGCTACATACTTCAACCAGAACTCACATTTGGAAAACTTAGCATACAACTTACGATCATAGAGGTTTTGGAGTACCGCTCACAGGTGGTCCGCATGATCATCCTCTGAACATGAATAAACCAGAATATCATCAATAAATACTATCACGAACAGATCTAAAAATGGCCGGAATAGGCTATTCATCAAGTCCATAAATACGACAGGTGCATTAATCAACCCGAAGGACATGACAAGGAACTCGAAGTGGCTATATCGGGTCCTGAAGGCTGTCTTCGGAATATCTTTCTCCCGAACTCTGACCTGGTGGTATCCCGACTTCAAATCTATCTTTGAAAAGAATCTAGCCCCCTGCAACTGATCAAACAAGTCATCGATCCTTGGAAGTGGATACTTATTATTAATAGTTACCTTATTTAGCTGTGTATAATCGATACACGTCCTCAGCGATCCGTCTTTCTTCTGCACAAACAGTACTGGTGCACCCAAAGTGAGGTACTGGGCTTGATGAAACCTTTCTCCAGCAAATATTTTAACTGCTCCTTCAATTCGGCAGGTGCCATTCTATACAGAGGGATGGATATTGGTTGAGTTCCTGGAAGCAAATCGATGCTAAATTCAATCTCTCACTCTGGAGGAATACCTAGAAGCTCATCTGAAATCACATTTTCATACTCTTTGACTACGGGAATAGACTGAAGTGTAAGTATCTCAGCATCTGCATCTCTAACTCGCACAATATGATAAATGAACCCTTTTGCGATCAATGTCCTCGGCTTCATATATGAAATAAACCTACCTCTGGGTGTCTCTATATTAGCTACCCATTCAAGGACTGGCTCACCCAGAAAATAAAATTTGGCTGCCTTTTCTCGGCAATCAACTGTGGCATAGCAAGCTTCCATCTAGTTCATGCCCATGATAGCATCAAAATCCATCATCTCTAGCTCAACTAGGTCGGCTGAGGTTTGAAGACTACAAACTGTCACCGTACAACCTCGGTAAACCTGTTTAGCAGTAATTGGTTCTCCGACCAGTGTAGAAATCGCTAAAGGATCACTTAGTATTTTAGGTGCTATACCAAACTTCACCGCGACAAATGGGGTAATATACGATAAAGTAGATCCTGGATCTATCAAGGCATAAGCATCGTGAGAACTCATCGAGAAATATGAATGTGAGAACTCATCGAGAAATATGCCTAAGGTTTTCGCGCAAGTCCAAAAATGACCCCACACTTAAAATCGAAGGCGCAATGTACAATACTTCACAATTTTGATCTAAAATGCACAAGTGTTGCACTCCAAATCTATGGGTACTCAAGACTTCCCCATTCCACACAATAGCTACAAGGAACTATTCAATGCTACATACACAAGTGAGCGATCATGGCTTAGTGAATTCACCTTAATGTAAGCAAGAAGCATATGTTACTTTCTTTTCTACAACTATACTAAATTAGCTAAGTCTACAACATTCTACAACATACATTATATAAGATACATGGTGTAGGAATTTGTTTGCATTGAAGCTAAGCTCCCTAGCATGTAAAATCATCCCCACACACCCCACACTTAGCCCAATTCATACACAAATATACTCGTTTACTCAGACTTCACCGGTACACCAAAATCTTCATTCAAACATTTTAACAAACACCTTGTGGGCATAAAGTGTATGCATTCTAGTTTAGAAATGGTGGAACATGGTGGTCCTCCCAAATTTCAATAAAGTAGAGGGAATTTTAGTTTACTACTCTGTAACAAAACAACCACACAATTTTCGACCAATCTGGACCACCCACCATAAAAATTTCTCAAGAAACTAAATAGGAAAACATTTGGGGATTTGGGCACTTGGGATATGGGATGTACATTGTTATCTACCAATTAAAACACAAAAGAAATAAGAAGAAGAAGAATAAGAAGAAGAAAAAGAAAAAGAAGAACATACTTGTAAAGATTAGGACGAGAGCAAGAGAAAAACTTGAGAAAATTTTTTGAGAGAGGAGAAGAGGAAGTTGAACGCTGGAACAGCAGAGAGAGAGAGAAAGCGTTCATTCTTTTTTTTTTTCTGATTTTGAATTTGGGATTTTTGGTTTAATTGGATTATGGTTTAAGTTGAGTTGGGGATGGGTATGGGTAGTAAGATGGGTTTTAATGTTAGTGTAGATGGGTATTTGGGTTGGATTAAATGGGTTTGGGTTATTTAATAAACAAGAACAGAAATTTAAAAAAAATTAATACCTGGCCACCCCCCATCCCAGCGCTCCCGCTCTATGCCTGGCGCTGGAGGGTCTTGAACATACTGACTTCAGCGCCCCAGGCAGCGTGAGGCGCTGGCCTGAGCGCTGTTTTCGAGAAATCTTTTTTTTAAAAATATAACATCTCGATCCCCCGAGCCTTTTATATACCCAATTTACATATCCTACACCATTATACCTATAATTTCTATGCCTACAAAGAAATGAAAACTCTATTCTACTCTAACAAAAAAAATTAAGAAGCTAAACTATAAAAGCAATAAAAGTTGGGTTGCCTCCCAACAATCACCTTATTTAACATCGCAGCACGATGCAGAGTCTCGCTTACTCATCAGCGAGTACAACCTTGATCTTCTCACGATCAATTATTCCTCCCCAATAATGCTTGACTCTGTGTCCATTCACCAAAAATTTTCTTTCACCATTTAAAGCTCGCAACTCAATTGCACCATAAGAAGTGACTCTCACCACCTCAAACAGGGCTGACCATCTCAATTTTGACTTCCCAGGAAATAGCCTTAGTCTAGAATTGAACAATAATACATGTTGGCCTGGCTCGAAGTGACGCGGCTTGATATGTTTGTCATGCCATCTTTTTGTCTTATCTTTGTAAAGCTTACCATTTTCATGAGAGTGCAACCTGAACTCATCTAACTCATTCAACTGCAAAAGTCTTTTCTCACCCGCGGATGCAAGGTCAATATTCAACTTCTTAATGGACCAATATGCTTTGTGTTCAAGTTCAACAAGCAAGCGACATGCCTTCCTATAAACTAACTTGCACGGTGATGCCCCAATTGACGTTTTGTATGCGGTTCTGTATGGCCATAAGGCATAATCTAACTTTGCATCCCAATCCTTTCTATTCGCACTTACCATCTTCTCTAAGATTTGCTTGATTTCTCTATTAGATACCTCAGCTTGTCTGCTTGTTTGAGGATGATATGTCGTTGCAACTCTACGGGGGACTCCATATTTAGCAGAAGGTTATTCAACAACCGATTGAAAAGTGTGTCCCTTCATCACTAATCAAAGCACGTGGATTCCCAAACCTCGAAAATATGTTCTTTTTCACAAACGCAGCTACCACCATGGCATCATTTGTTGGAAATACGATCGCCTCTACCCATTTTGACACGTAGTCAACTGCTAGGAAAATGTATTTGTTTCCTCTGGACAATGGGAATGGTCTCATAAAATCTATCCCCCACACATAAAAAATCTCAACCTCCAGGATGTTATTCAAAGGCATTTCATGCTTCCTTGTGATTTTTCCTATTCTCTGACACTGGTCACACTTCTTAACAGATGCATGGGCATCCTTGAATAAAGTTGACCAAAAGAAACCGGATTGTAATACCTTTGCAGCTGTTCTATCGCCTTCATGATGGCCCCCATAAGGTGATTCATGACAATCATACAACACTAATTCTACCTCCTTTTCTGGAATGCATTTCCTCATCAACTGATCATCATATTGCTTGTACAAATATGGCTCGCCCCAATAGGAGAAGTTCACATCATGTAAAAACCTCTTTCTAGCTTTAGACAATTTCAGGAGGAGGTACCCCACTCACAAGATAATTCACATAGTCTGCACACCATAGGGGAGGGTCTTGGGTGATAGCAAAAGTTGCTCATCGACAAATACTTCTTTAATTTGTCCACCCTCCTCCACGTGGTCATGATTTTCCAGCCTTGATAGATGGTCAGCTACTTGGTTCTCGGTGCCCTTTTGATCTCTTATTTCTACATCAAATTTCTGCAACAACAAAACCCAGCGCATCAATCTAGCCTTAGATTCTTTTTTTTGTAAATCGATATTTGATTGCTGCATGATCGGTATGGACTATGACTTTTGTTCCCACCAAGAATGCCCGAAATTTCTCAAAGGCCCACACAACAGCTAACAACTCTTTTTCAGTGGTGGTGTAATTCAACTGTGCATCATCAAGAGTCTTACTCGCATAGTAGATGGAATAAAACACCTTGTCTTTCCTCTGGCCTAGTACTGCCCCAATAGCATGGTCACTTGCATCACACATAAGTTCAAATGGTAAGGATCAATCTGGTGCCACAATAATGGGAGCGGCCACCAAATTATTTTTGATTTCCTCAAATTCCTTCAGGTAGGCGTCATCAAAATTAAAAGTTAAATATTTTTCAAGCAACCTGCACAAAGAAGTGGTAATTTTAGAAAAATCTTTAGTAAAGCACCGATAGAATCCCGCGTGTCCCAAGAAAATCCGGACACCCTTCACAAAAATAGGTGGAGGTAATTTTTCAACCGCCTCCACCTTCGCTTTATAAACTTCAATGCCGCTCCTAGACACTCTGTGACCCAACACGATGCCTTCCTACACTATAAAAAGGCACTTTTCCCAATTCAATACCAGATTTGTTTCTTCACAACAGGACAACACCTTGCTCAAATTCTTCAAAAAATCATCATAAGAAGACTCAAAGACTGAAAAATCATCCATAAGAAGTTCTACAAATTTTTCCACCATATCTGTGAAAATAGCTATCATGCATCTCTGGAAAGTTGTTGGTGCATTACAAAGACCGACCGACATTCTCTTGAAGGCAAAAGTTCCATAAGAACAAGTAAAAGTGGTCGTCTCCTGATCCTCTGGGCATATGACAATATGATTATATCTCGAATAACCATCAAGGAAGCAATAATATTCATGCCCCGCTAGTCTGTCCCACATTTAATCAATGAATGGAAGTGGGAAGTGGTCCTTGCGGGTTGCTTTGTTGATCTTTCTGTAATAAATTCAAACTCTCCACCCCGTCACAGTGCGAGTAGAAATTAGCTCATTTTTCTCATTCTCAATCACAGGCATCCCCCTTTTTGGGCACACATTGAACTGGGCTTACCCTGTTGCTGTCAGATATACGAAATATGAGACCTGCATCGAGCAACTTAATTAATTCCTTCTTCACGGACTCCTTCACAATTGTATTTAAACTCATTTGATGTTCAACACTGGGGCGGTGTCCATCTTCCAGGAAAATTTTATGCATGCAAAACGATGGACTAATTCCCTTGATGTCAGCAATTGTCCACCCAAGAGATTTTTTATGCTCGCAAAGTACTCTGAGCAATTTTTCTTCTTGTATGTTAGTCAAGCTGGAAGAGATAATCACGGGAAATGTCTCAGAGTTCCCTAAATAAGCTAGCGCAGATGCGCTGGAAGGGGCTTAAGTTCTAGCCTTGGAGCTTCTTCAATAGATGGCTTCGGAGAGACATATCAAGTACTTGCTCAATTTCTCCCATCATTTCATCTTCACTTGTCTTCTTCATCCCCAATCAAAGCTCGTTCAAGAGGATCAATAGGGCTCATATAAGGCACTAATGATGTAGCATCACTTTCCACCACAGAAATCATGGATAGCTCTTCATAGTGGGTTGGTAATCTGAGTGCTTTATATACATTGAATACCTCCACTCGATCACCTACTCTCATCGTCATCTTTCCTTCACAACCATCAATAATATCTCGGCCCGTGGCTAAGAATGGACGCCCTAAAATAAATAGGACTTCCTGATCAGGCTTGTAGTCCAGGATAATGAAATCAACAAGGAATATAAAAGAGCCCACTTGAACTAACACATCTTTAGGATGAGCAAGGGAGCGGTTAGCCAACTGCAAGATTACCGGTGTTGGGAGTGGTTCACCCAACCTCAACTATCTGAACACAGATAGCGGCATCAAATTGATGATCGCTCCAAGATCACATAAAGCTCGCTCGACTGCATGTTCTCCAATCGAGATTTGGATAGTGAAACTACCTAGATCCTTCAATTTCTGAGGTAGCTTGCTTTGAATTCTTTAGCTACATTCCTCAATGAGTGCCACAGTCTCGAATTCAGTCAGCCTCCTTTTATTTTCCACTATGTCCTTGATGTATTTAGCATATTTGGGAACTTCTTGCAAGATGTCTACCAATGGAATATTAATTCGCACATGCTTCAAAATATCAAGATACTTTTTATATGCGGCAGTATCGTTCACTTTCTGCAATCTTTGAGGGAACGGAGGTGGTGACCTCGCAACTAGTGATGGGGGTTGCTTAGCCACCGCCTCTTCAGTTGGCTTCTCTAACTTCTTTAATTTTTTTTATTTTGACTCTATAGCGGCTGGCTTCTCATTAAAGGTCACTTGTTTTCTCTTTTTTGACTGGACTTCTTCTAATTGTCTCCCACTCCTCAATGATACAACATTAATAGAGGCCTTAGTCTTAGCCTCAATATCACTTGGAAGAGCTCCAACTGGTCGATTATTTTGGGCACTGGCAAGTTTTCCTATTTGGCGCTCCATATTTCTCATTGTTGCGGCTTGGGCTTGCTGATCAGCCATCAATTTCTGATGGATGACATGTTGATCAGCCATCAATTCCTTCATCATTTCCTCAAGGTGACTTGTTGGACTCGCTTGTTGTTCAGCCTGAGGTGGTCTATATTATTGTTGAGGTGCTTGAAGTCGGTATTGATTTTGAGTACCTTGTTTCCACCCCAAGAGAAGTTTGGGTGGTTCCTCCAGTTGAGATTGTAAGTGTTCCCATATTGGTTGGCCTGGCCCCTATTTGTGTTACCCTGAAAGCAAACAGACTCTAGATTAACTGGGCATAAGTCGCTCGAGTGATCCTCTCCTCGTACTTCACAAAACAATTGAACTTGTTGCACTAGTTGATCTTGTTGCTTGTTAATAATCAGGGTCATCTGATTGACTTGGTTGGTTAGTGTAGAAATATGTGTTGATAATGCCGAGACGATATCTAACTCGAGAACCCCTGCAGATTTTTGCATTGTGTGTCTACTCATTTCTCCTTGTCAATCTCGATTGCTTTTAGAGAATTTGTTCAATAATGCATATATCTCGTCAAAGCTTTTCTCCAACACTTGACTTCCAGCTGCAGCATCTACCACAATTTTTGTCTCAGGATGTAGCCCCTCTATGAAAGTGTGAGCTAACACTTCGTTTGTCTGATTATGATGAGGACAATCTCTGAGTAGCCCCTTGAACCTCTCCCAAGCTGAGTATAGAGACTCCTCCATTTTTTGCTTGAAGACGACTATCTCACTTCTGATCTTCGCAGTTTTTCCTGAAGGGAAGAACCTTGCCAGAAATTTCCTTGCTAGATCATTCCATGATGTAATAGAATTAGTTGGTTCTGCCTTCAACCGTCGATTTGCTTCGCCCAACAGAGAGAATGGGAAAAGTTTAAGCCTTACCTAGTCTGGAGTGACCCCGTTAGGGATGTAAGTATCACTAATCTCCAAGAAATTTAGAATATGTTGTTGTGGATCCTCATGTGGAAGACGCATAAACGGCACATTCGCATGAAGTAGCTGAATCATGCTCTGTTTTAGCTCAAAGTTCCCAGTGATTCTGGGCTTCACGATGTTGGAGGTGACATTAGAAATGCTAGGCATCGACACCTCCTGAACAGCCATGTGTTTCTCCTCTTCCATGTTCATAGGAAATTGAACAAGTGCCTGAAGATTATTTGTATCCCTTGCTTCCCTCAACCTCCTATGAAATGTTCTCTCATGTTCGGGGTCAAAGTCGTTGAGTCTGTCTTGACTTCTGACCCTACGCATTCAATCAAAGTTCCTGAGATTAGAGTAAAAATTAACTTTAGACTATACTAAATAAAGAATTAAAGCAAAAACTAGAAAGTAGTCAATATTCAAGTCCCCAGCAGTGGCACCAAAAACTTGTTGCTCCCAAACGCATATACAAGTATACGTGGTTGTACAAGTAATGAAATTATAAGTCGAATGTCAAACCCACAGAGACTTGTATCAACTACCCACTAAATTTACCAAGATTGTTATTCAGACAATCCAAAATCAAGTTCAAGAATGTGATTATACTAAACATAATTCTAAGTAATAACTAAATTATCGAGTAGCAATTTGATTTTTGTGTATTCAGTAGAGACAAATATTCCAGGGTTGTGATCGATTCACCAATCCTATTGTGTTCTAATTAACTATCCCTTTCATACAGTTCACTCATGGTTTCTAATTAATCAATAATTTCTCTCATAGCCTTCTCCCGAAGTACTACTCGCCTATTCAAAATAGATTAACGCATATATTCTTATGAAATCAATATATTAAGAACTCATAAAGATTATGATATTTAATTAAGCACGGTGACTAGGTATATTCCTATCCTTTAACCACAAATCCCCCCCCCCCCAAGAGTTAAGATCGTGCTCTCTTCAATTCTTGTCTAATCTAAACACGGGTTTCCCAAGCATAGCATAGATAGTAAATAGAACCTAACTGATGGACAAACAATTAATCAATTAATCATAGAATTAAAGAAACAATCATATATTAGTGAACTGTAATCAAGGTTAAGCTAACGTTAAACAACAATATTCATGGCTAAATCACAACCCCAGAACTATGGGTTTTAGCTACTCATGACAATATCAAACAATTTCATAAGTGTTGATAATTGAAAGTACTAAGAAAAGATGAAGAAAACTGATATATCTTCGCTCCCGAATATTTCTCGTGTGTATTCTCCCTCAAAAGTGGTGCCACCCCTCCACAAATAAGTTTAGTCTTGCTTTTATAAGTGTTGGATAGGTCTAGGGCTGAAATAACCTTGTCCCAGGCAAAATTGGACATAATTCTCGTCACCAGCGTCCAGCCCAGTGCTAGCTGCATTCCCTGGCACTGGTAATTTAAACACATTGATTTTGGCGCCACAGGTAGCGTGGGGCGCTGAACATGCCAATTTTCCTCTTTTCGTCCGTTTTGGCTCTAATTTTGTACATTTCTCCTCTAATTGCTCCCGGATCATTCCTGCACATAAAAAAACACCTCAAATTAATATAAATCAACACATTTTACATCCTAAATCCACGAAACATAACTAAAACACGAGGCAATATGCATATAAATATATATACTTTAATTAAATATCAACTAACATAACTCATAACATAACCTCCTTATCATTTTAAGCTCCCTAGTCTCACCCCAAAAGTACATGTTATAAAATTTCCAACTTGTCGACTTTCGACGAAACATAGTTTTCTTCAATTCCTTTAGCTTCTGAACCTTCCAACCCTCTTTGTACTTTTGTTCATGATCTTCAATATTTGTATTCTCTGAGGTAACATGATTAACTTACTTTATATAGTTTCAAATATTATCTCTTTTTTGTTCCTATTTGCTTACGACACACTTTTACGTACGAAAAAGGGTGTAACAGTCATTCCAACATTACTACTGCCATTACGGCTGTTTATGCCAAATGTACTTCTAGGGAAAGAAAATACTTATGGTCTAGCCTAGAAAATGACAGCAATGGTATTATTGTCCTATGGTGCATTGGAGGAGACTTCAATGTTATCTTAGAACTTGATGAAAAACTTGGTGGTAACCCTCGCAGAATGCCAAAGAGCTTAGATTTTATGAATTTTATGGATAATTGTGGGGTGACAGATATTGGTTTTTCTGGAGCTAAGTTTACTTGGTGTAACAATTGGAGGCCTAGTAAAAGAATTTGGAAAAAACTAGATATAGTTTTTACCAAGGATATATGGGCACAAAAATTTGCAGAATACTACTATCAAACATCTAGTGAGAACAAGCTCAGTCACAGGCCTTTGCTTATGAAATCTTTTGATAAGACCAACAGTCACATTAAGTACTTTCGATTTCTTAATTTTGGACCAAGCAAGACGACTTTCTTAGCCTTCTTAAAGAGGTTTGAGACACTCATATCATTGGCAACAATATGTTAAGACTCCAAGCTATGCTAAAACTTCTTAGCAGAAAGCTAAGCCAATGGTCTAGAGAATCCATAGGAGAAATCCAGAGTAATATCATCAAGTGGAAGGAGAATATTCAAAGCCTGGAAGAAATGAATATTATCAACAACACAGAGGCACACAAAAGTGAAACTAACAAAGACCATATGGAATACATCAGATGGCTAGATATGCAGGAGTCCTTAAACACTCGAAAGGCAAATATAAAGTGGTTTGGAGATGGAGATAGGAACATTAGCTATTTCCACAGTTTGCTCAGAGAAAACAGGAGAATACTTCAATTGGATAGGATTAAAAATCATAAAGGGAAATGGATTCAAGGAGACAAGAAGATTTCTAAAGCAGCTATCAGACATTTCAATTACATGTTTAACCTCCCTATCTCCAAGCTCGATCCTTCTATTTTGAATTGCATCACTAAGGAAATTACAGAAGAAGACAATGTACTTCTTAATGTTATTCCAAGTGAAGATGATATTAGAAATGCAATATCAACCTGTCAGCCACCAGTAGTGTTGGGCCAGTTGGGTACAATGGATCCTTCTTCCAAAGTTGTTGGGACATTATCAAAAAGGATATCATAGCCTTTGTTATTGACTTATTCCAAGGTAAGCCTCTGATAAAATTCTATACTCATACTTGTCTTGTTCTTATCCCCAAGAATGTTGCTTTAAAGAATTTAGACCTATTGGCCTTTTTAATTATACTAACAAGATTATCACTAAAATCCTTTCTATTAGGCCGGACCTTTTTCTTACTAAGTTAATCGCTACTAATCAAAATAGTTTTGTTAAAGATAGACTCATTACTGAAAATGTTCGTTTAGCTCGGGAAATTACTCAATCTATCTCTAATAATAATAAAGGTGGTAATGTCGTAATGAAATTGGACATGGCTAAAGCCTATGATAAAATGTCTTGGAACTTTATCGCTGTTGTGCTTAGAAAATTTGGTTTTGCAGAAATTTGGATTGACATGATCTTTAATATTCTGTCTAGTAATTGGATCTATCATCATTAATGGTACTAGGAATGGCTTTTTTAAATCAAGTCAGGGTCTAAAACAGAGTGATCCCCCTATCTCTCTCCTTATTCATCCTTGTTGCTGAAGTACTTTCTAGATCCCTTAATAACCTTTTGCTAGATAATAAATTGATTCCTTTCTCTTCCACTTAGATGTCCATACATTAACCACCTAGCATATGCTAATGACATAGTTATCTTTTCTGGTGGTAATAGAAACTCTGTTAATCTCATCATGAATATTCTTCATAGTTATGAAAAAAGCTATGGTCAAAAGATTAACAAGGATAAAAGCTTTTTATTAATTGCTCCTAAAAATAATGTTGTTATAATTAATAGAATTAGGGATTGTATCGGTTTTATGGACAAGGAATTTCCTTTCACCTATTTGGGATGCTCCATTTATATTGGAAGAAAAAAGGTTGCCTACTTTGATGGCATGGTTAACAGCATTGTCAAGAAGCTTAATGGATGGCATGGAAAATTGCTTTAATATGGAGGTAAAGTCATTCTCATCAAGAATATGCTTCAAGCTCTCCCTACTTATTCTATTTTTGTTATGTGTCCTTCAAAAGTCACTTTTAAGCCTATTGAGAAACATCTTGCCAATTTCTTCTAGGGATACTATCGAGATTAAAAGAAGTATCATTGGCGATCCTGGAAAAATCTTTGTTATCCTATTGAAAAAGGTGGGATTGAGATTAGAAGAAAGTAAGATATTTCCAATACTTTAGCCACCAAAAGATGGTGGAGGTTTAGAATTATCCCTTTTCTGTGAGCTACTTTCATGAACCAGAAATATTGTGCTAAAGTCCATCCATTTATTAAACACAACGTATATCTGGTAATTATCACTCATGGAAGAAAATGTAACAAGTCACAGTCAAGGCTGAACCTCACATTATTTGTCATGTCAACTCTGGAAACTCAAGTATATGGTGGGATAATTGGACTGGAAAGGGACCTTTAGCTTCCTTATTTCCAAATGCCAACAAAAGCTCCAAAATACTTATTAAAGATTTTATTCAAGATGGCAACTGGAATATCCAAAGGCTTAAAGATTTGTTTCCAAAGGATCTCATTCACCATATAGAAAATATCAACATTGGTAGGCATGATCTGCCTGACCAAACTTTTTGGGATCTTACTGATAATGGTAAGTATTTGAACAAGACAGCTCTACATTTGTTCAGAGACACAAAGGAGAAAGATCAATTCCTTACAAAGGTATGGCACTCTAGCATTCCTTTTAAAATTTCTTTCCTAACATGGAGATCTAAACTTCCTTTTGATGATATTATCCTTAATTTTGGTAAGAACGGTATTTCTTATTGTAACTGCTACACTAACCCAAAAAAAGAGACTATGCAACATATTTTTGTTGAGAGTGATGCAACTAGGTATATCTGTGATGTTTTATACGTCAAAACCACACAAGAGGGGGGAGGTGATTTGTGTGGTGTCCAATTTTCAAGTGTTATCGTTATAGAAGAACCTGGTTCTTCTTGGTGTTCCAACTTCTACAGTTTGTGGAAAAGTTATTGTAAAATCTAAAGAACACAACAATTTTTACGTGGAAAAACACTTGGCTCAAGGTGAAAAAACCACAACCTACTTCCCAGTAGGATTTTCCCAAACTCTTCACTATATCAACGAGCCAAACAACATTTACAAAATAAACTCTTTTGTAAACCTAAGGACTAACTCTAATCCCTTTGTGGCAAACTAGCCTCTAACTATTTGTGACAAACTTCAAGTTAACTCTAACTTGAACAGTGTGTACCTACTACAATTACTTCTAGATAAATCTGAAAGATACAATATGTAATCATCTACCACAAACAACTAGACTCAAAAGACAACAGATGGAACTGATTCTTCTAGCTGGTTCAAGTAGATTTTGTGTCGCACAAGGATTTTTCTTGCCAAATTGCTTTGGTAATTTTGCTTTCAGTTCTTGTTTCACTTCTGTGTTTGTGCGTTATTTTTTGAGCAGGAATGCTTCAACATTTTATAGAGTCAGTAGTTGAGACATTGTTGTTCAGTTCTAATAAAACTCTTCCATGGTGGAAGAGTTTGAGTTTATCTCAACTTCCTTGATCTCGATTCTGTCCTTCCTGAAATCAAAATCCATCTTCTTATCAATTTGCAACCTTTTTGCTTCATAGATAACCTCTTAGTTCTAGATAACCTCTTAGTTCACAGATAATGTTTATCTCCTGTGCATGGACGCTTCTCGTGCCAATGGGTTTTTCTGACTATGTTTGCCCTGATGAACTTGGTTCAACTGAGTTGGCATTTGTCAATCTTCAAAACCATGCAGTGACTTGATTCAACAAATTCTCCTTTTTCATGATGACAAATTATGTGCTTAACCCTGTACATACTTCAATCCAACATAGACATTTTTTATAGATTTAAGCATTCATCATAGAGAGACCAAGTTCATTAGGTTATAAATATCACTAAAAGCATTAGAATTTTGAAAAGCACATATCTTCCCCCTTTTGGCATCATCAAAAAGTTGCAAAATGATAAACTTACCAGAAGTATTAACAGTTACTCATGGCCATTGAGTCAACTGCAAATGCAAATCATGAATTTATCATCAAAGGAAACCAATCAAATGTAAGCTATTTAAGAAACTGAGACAAAATCAATAACCAAACAGCAAAATTCATTGATTAGACAGCAGATCAGGAACCATACACAAAAAGAATTAAGAACAGTCGCAACCATGAGCAAAACAGAAAATAAAAAACGGAAAAATACCAAACTGGTTCATAGAAGGGGTTTTTGGAGGCACTGGACTCCTAAGGCTGAGAAGGGGCAGAGGAGGTTGTGGTCTTGGCTTGAAGAAGAGAGAGAATTTGATGAAGAACACCCTCATTCTTCTCCTTTTCTTTGACTAATTCAACTTTGAGAGCATCCCGCTCAGCTTCAACCTCAATAAGGCGAAATTCAAACGAAGGATCTCTGCATCCTTGATCTCACCGTCCTGCACAAGCGTCCTGACCTTGCTAGTTACAGGCAGTTTCCTAGATGAACCAGGTTCATTCTCAGGAATATTAATAGTGTAGTCACAGGTCAGCAACGTATTCTTCCCAAAGTAGTCCTTAGCAGTAGCCTTTACAGCATTCTTCACTGGAAGCTTGAAGTGAGAAAGCATAGCAGTCAGGATAAACCCATAAGGTATAGCATGTGCCTTGGTTCCATTCACAACCCTATCCAATAGCTGGATGATGAAGGCATGCCAATTAATCTGTTTACCCCTGTACAAACACTCCATGAGCGTGAGATCCATGTAGCTGGCAATGTGCCTTCGCTCTTGCCTAGGCAGCATTGAGGCCTCATCTCACTCTTAAATGCTGCTCTGGGATCCAATTCTTCCTCATTCTCAGTGAAGGACCTTGTGATTTGAAGAGCTGAGGGCAAATCATCCAGATTAGGCCACCTTTGTCTTTTGTAATCATCATAACCCTTAGAAGGGATATGTAGTATCTTCCCTAACTCATTTTCATCAAACGAAATATCAACCCCTTGAACCTTGGATGATACTCTTCCATCTTTGACAACTGGGTTGGCCATAAATTCAACCAACTCATTCCTAGTTAGTCTTCCCTCAAGGTGAAGAACCATGTCCTTCCACCCTTGCACATCCAAGGTATCCAACAAGAAAATCATCCCTGACTCCTCAAGGTCTCTAAACAGCTTCCCCTTCAAGATAGTACACTTACCAAACATTGTGAGTTTGTCAGTCTCCTCACCAGACACTTCCTCTTCTTCTCCACTCGATTCCTCATCATCAACAATCTTTACTTTCTTTGACGCAGACCTGGTCCTCTTTGCAACTGTTGAGGGTGTAGCAGACACAGATGTCGACTTCTTGGGAGAAGCCTTAGCTTTCTTCGGTTTTGGTGTCTCAACCTCAACTGATGTTGGGTGCTCCTTCTGATGGACTAGGTCCATCTCATCGTCATCAACAAGAACTGCCTCAACAGGCTCTCCAACTTTTTCCTTTACCTTGGCAGGCTTCTTCTTCTTGCCCTTTCTCAGAGCTTTTTACAATTCTTCTTCTCCTTGCCTGACTGTGCTTCTAGTAACACGATTCTTTGGGGTAGGAGCATCAACACATGATGAATCTTTCCTTTTCTTGGTTGATACTGGTGTATTAGCTTTCTTGGATTTTGGAGTTCTCTTCTTTTTGGTTTTGTAGGACTCACCCAACTTTTTCATCAACTCAGCCAACGTTTCCTCACTAGATGAACCAGGTTCATCTACTGCTTGTTGTAGACTTTCCAGACCTATTGTTGCTTCCCCAGAATTGCTTCCCCCTGAAACTTTGATTCCTTCCTCAACAATCACATAAGCGGGGCCACCAATAGCCAGAGTGGCACCTTCCTTCCCAGATCCCCTTTCCGAACTGCCTTCTCCCTCTCTCTCAATGTTTATGTTTTTCCAAATTTCTCTTCGCCTATTCGGTACCTCTACATCCACTATCGGCCCAATCAAGATAAACCTGCTTTCAGCCATTTCAGTTGCAGACCCAACTTCAATATTTCCCTTTTCAGTGTCAGATGAACCCGGTGCTTCATCCTCATTTGCATATTTGAAAGACTCGCTTGAAGATTTAGAGTCTTGGACCTTGCTGGCTTGAAACATTCAATTTTCTGGCATGAGAACCAGAGGCAACTGTTTTCCTGGCCAACATCTTTACTCTATATTTTCTGGGGGCTGGAGTGGGGCTTGGTGTAACGGCTGGGATTGATTTGGGTGAAGGAGTGGGTTCAGGGATAGATTCAAGAATTGGAGTATTTTGGGGGGTTGAAGACCTGGTTGGAGAATGTAAATTGTGTATCGATGGAGAATTTGAACCAGTATCGTCAAGACCGACCTCGTAATCAGGGGTGGTTGATGAAGATGAAGCAGGGGGTGGTGTATAAGTCATTGTTATGAAGATTTGGGGAGAGAAGAATGTTGATCGCTTTGGTATGAGAGGAATGATGAACTTGGTTCACCGGTTATACTTTTGAAGAGGGGAGGTAATGATGGCCTTTTAAAGATGTGGTTATTAATTATGCAACGGGCATAATTCTTGGTCAAGTGGGAGTCTAATCGTTGCAGGATTGGCAGTGATTAGACGGTTATAACTCCCTAAATCTAGGCTAATTAAGGTTCGATGGGACTCTTAGAAACTGGTTCATTTTGGGATAAGTACTGAGAATTTGAAATGAACCAAATAGATAGAGTCCTGCTCATGTGTGACTATAATTATTTTAATAAGTGTATGGTGATGAGCACGTACCTTGTTAGTCAGATGAATCATCAGCAATGAACCAGGTTCATCGTGTTATAGTCTTTAATTTTCCTCAATTTACAAAGATAGAAAAACATCATTAGTAGCCAGGGAATCATATTAATACATGGCAAAAGAGTATGGAAGTAAAGTCATGATACTGAGCAATGATTAGTCTGTTTAGCTACCTATTTTAGTGTTTCTAGCCAAAAAAAAATTCACTTTTGTTTTTCAATCAGGTTATCTTAATCATCCTTAATACTAGCATGTTTCTCTCAACATGCTCCCTACTTAGTGCCTTAGTGAAGATATCAGCAATTGTTTTGACAGTAGCACTGAATTCAATTGAGATCATTCCTTTTTCATAGTTTTCTCTTAGGAAATGGTGTCTGACATCTATGTGCTTGGTTCTCTTATGATGAACTGGGTTCTTCGTCATGCTAATTGCGCTAGTGTTGTCATAGAAAATAGGAATGCATCCAATCTCTATACCAAAATCCATGAGTTATTGCTTGATCTATAGCAACTGAGTACAAC
This sequence comes from Nicotiana knightiana, assembly GCA_005239525.1. Lineage (NCBI taxonomy): Eukaryota > Viridiplantae > Streptophyta > Magnoliopsida > Solanales > Solanaceae > Nicotiana > Nicotiana knightiana. Next base: position 18,567 of record ML390767.1, read on the forward strand.
ATGAGGCTCCAACCACATATTCAGCCTCAGCAGTAGAAAAGGCTACTGAGTTTTGTTTCTTGGTGGCCCAAGACACAAAAGAGCCCAAAAAGTGAGCCATGCCTGAGGTACTTTTCCTGTCAACCAAGAAACCTGCATAATCTGCATCAGCATATCCTACAAGGTCGAAATTACTACCTTTAGGATACTAAAGACATAAATCAGTAGTGCCCTTCAGATATCTCAGAATTCTCTTCACTGCAGTTAGATGGGACTCCTTTGGATTTGCCTGAAACCTAGCACACAGTCCTACACTGAACACAATATCAGGTCTGCTGGCAGTGAGATATAATAAAGACCCAATCATCCCTCTGTATATCTTCTGATCAACGGATGAACCAGGTTCATCCACATCTAATTTTGTAGCTGTGGCTATGGGGGTGTCAATTTCTTTTGAGTCTTCCATTTTAAATCTTTTGAGTAATTCTTTCACATATTTCTGTTGATGGATCATTGTTCCATTTGAGTTTTGCTTAATTTCAAGCCTAAAAAGAAGTTTAGCTCACCCATCATACTCATCTCAAACTCACTCCCCATAAGTTTAGCAAATTCCTTACTCAATTTGTCAGAGGTTGCCCCAAATATGATATCATCCACATATATTTGCACAACTAGGAGATCCTTACCTTTTACCTTCAAGAACAAGGTACTGTCAATTTTACCTCGTTTGTATCCATGTTCTAGCAGGAATTTTGATAGCCTCTCATGCCATGCTCTTGGTGCTTGTTTGAGTCCATACAAAGCCTTGTCAAGTTTGTATACATGGTCAGGTGTCTCCTTGCTTTCAAAACCTGGAGGTTGTTTGACAAATACTTCTTCCTTTAGATAGCCATTGAGGAAAGCACTCTTTACATCCATCTGATGGAGANTTGCCTCCAGTCTTGCCATAGGTGCAAAGGTCTCATCATAGTCAATTCACTCTTCTTGACTATATCCTTGGACAACCAGCCTGGCCTTGTTTCTTATAACTGTTCCATCCTCATAGAGTTTGTTCCTGAAGACCCCTTTGTGACAATCACTGACCTGTCAAGTGATCTGGGTACTAAGTGCCATACTTGACTTCTTTCAAATTGATTCAGCTCTTCTTGCATGGAATTTACCCAGTCAGCATCCTGTAAAGCTTCAGCAATGTTCTTTGGTTCGATTAAGGATAGAAAGGCATCAAACGCACACAGATTTTTCAAGGATGATCTTTTTTTGATTTCAGATGTCAAATTTGTTATGATGTTCTCAAGAGGATAAGATTTTTGATATCTGTGTGGTTTGAGCACCAATTGTTGTGGAGCAGGATCAGGGCCAAGGTCCAGAGTGATTTGATGTTGAGTTCCCCCTATCATGTTGCTTGGGGTAGTTGAACCTGGTCCATCATCTGATCCATCTTCCATGATTGCTTCAATTTGTTCACTGCTTCTGACCAGTCCAAGCTCCTCATCTTCTAGTTCTTGTCTCTCAGAAAGAGTGTTAATTTCATAAAAAACAACATGCACACTCTCCTCTACACACATAGTTCTTTTGTTATATACTTTATAAGCTTTTCTATGTGATGAATATCCCAAGAATACTCCCTCATCACTTCTGGGATCAAATTTACATAGGGAATCCTTGCCATTGTTGTGCACAAAGACTTGCATCCAAAATCCCTAAGGTGGGATATGTTGGGGTTTCTCCTTTTAAGTAATTCATAAGGAGTTTTCTCTACCAGTGGCCTGGTCATGCATCTATTTATTATGTAGCATAAGTGTTTATTGCTTCTTCCCAGAAGCTATGGGGTAGTTTGCTAGAGAGAAGCATGGTTCTAGCCATATCTTCAAGAGTTCTGTTCTTTCTTTCAATAACCCCATTTTCTATGGGGTTCTAGGGGCAGAAAAGTTGTGATTTATACCATGTTCATCACAGAATTCAGCAAACTTTTCATTCTCAAATTTAGTACCATGATCAGATCTTATTGATGCTAGTTGATTTCCTAACTGTTTTTGAGTTTTTCTAACAAATGAAGTGAACATATCAAATGCTTCATCTTTAGATGTCAGAAATAAGGTCCAAGTGAACCTTGAGTAGTCATCAACTAGCACCATCACATATTTCATACCACCTCTGCTCAGAGTTCTCATAGGACCACATAAGTCCATATGAACCAGTTCCAACGTCCTGGAGGTACTGACCATTTTCTTGCTTTTGAAAGAGGATCTTACCTGCTTCCCCCTTGCACATGCCTCACAAACTTTGTCTTCCTTGAACTTAATGTTAGGAAGCCCTACCACTAAGTCCTTAGAGACTAATTTGTTGAGCTGATTTAGACTTGCGTGACCAAACAACAGTAGGAAAAACCACGACCTACTTCCCAGTAGGATTTTTCCAAACTCTTCACTATATCAACGAGCCAAACAACATTTACAAAATAAACTCTTTTGTAAACCTAAGGACTAACTCTAATCCCTTTGTGGAAAACTAGCCTCTAGCTATTTGCCACAAACTTCAAGTTAACTCTAACTTGAACTGTGTGTATCTATTACAATTGCTTCTAGATAAAGCTGAAAGATACAATATGTAATCACCTACTACAAACAACTAGACTCAAAAGATAACAGATGGAACTGGTTCAAGTAGATTTTGTGTCGCACAAGGATTCTGCTTTCCAAATTGCTTTGCTAATTTTGCTTTCAGCTCTTGTTTCACTTCTGTGTTTGTGCATTATTTTTTCAGCAGGAATTCTTCAAAATTTTATAGAGTTAGTAGTTGAGACATTGTTGTTCAGTTCTAATACAACTCTTCCTTGGTGGATGAGTTTGAGTTTATCTCAACTTCCTTGATCTCGATTCTGTCCTACCTGAAATAAAACTCCATCTTCTTATCAATTTGCAACTTTTTCGCTTCGGAGATAACTCTTAGTTCACAGATAATATTTATCTCATGTGCATGGACGCTTCTCGTGCCAATGGGTTTGTTTGACTATGTTTGCCCTGATGAACCTGGTTCAACTGAGTTGGCATTTGTCAATCTTCAAAACCATGCAGTGGTTTGATTCAACAATCTGGAAAGCTATAGGATCCCCTCTAGGAATCATTCCTATTCAATTGCCAATATGTGGATTAGTAAATCATTGGTGGCTACAGAAATCCAATAATGCTCTTCACAAACTTGCCCTCCAAATCATCCCTATTATAATATGTTGGGAGATTTGGAAGAGTAGATGTTTTTGGAAATATGGTGATAAGAAGACGTTCAACTACTACAAGATGAAGCAACAGATTTACTGGAATACTCAAGTAGCAATCAATAGAGCTTTCCCAAAATGCAAGCTAACATTGCCTTGGATCAACTTTTGTGACAACATGATGAAACTTCAACCTATTCCTAAGGCTATCTCAGTGTGACGACCGGATCGGTCGTCTCGAGAGTTGTAAACTTGTTTCCCATTTTTTGTTTCTATTATATTCTACAACTATTATATGGCTTATCGGGTTGGTTGGTTCGGGACCGGAGTGATGTCAGAGTAAGTTGAGACACTTAATCTCTTAATTGAAAGATTAAGTTGGAAAAGTCGATCGGATGTCAAATTATTTATAGACGGACTCGAATTTGAATTTTGATGGTTCCGTTAGCTCCGTTAGGTAATTTTGGACTTAGGAGCACGTCCTAAATGTGATTCGGAGGTCCATAGTAGAATTAGGCTTGAATTGACAAAAGTTGGAATTTTGGCGAATTTGACCGGCAGTGAAAATTTTGATATTTGGGTTGGATTTGATTTCCGGGAATTGGAATAGGTTTGTGGTGTCATTTATGACTTGTGTGCAGTATTTGAGGTCAATCGGACGTGGTTTGATAGGTTTCGGCGTCGTTTATGAAATTTGGAAGTTTAGAAGTTCCTTAGGCTTGACTCTGGGTGTAATCCGTGTTTTGATGTTGTTTTGGGTGAATCGAGGGTTCGACTAAGTTTGTATGGGGTTATATGACTTGTTGGTATGTTTGATTGAGGAACGGGGGGACTCGGGTTGAATTCGGGTAGCTATCGGACTTGGGTTTGAGTTGGTGAAGCAGCTGAAGTGCTACTGCTACTAGTGTAACCGCACCTGCGGAGTGGGCACTGCAGGTGCGAGCCCGCAGAAGCGGGGTAAGAGATGCTGAAGCGGCCAAGGGAGAGTTTAGCAGAGGACGCAGGTGCGAAGATTTTTCCGCACCTACGACGGTCGCAGAAGGGCGCACATGCGAGTTTGATCTGCAGGTACGATGGGTTTCCCGCACCTGCGATATGCGCAGATGCGATCCTGTGATCACAGAAGTGGAGGCAACTGGATAAGTGATTTCTCATAAGCGGCTCCGCAGGTGCGGATAAATGGCCGCAGGTGCGAAAAGTCTTGGCAGAAGGTTTAAAAAAAGGGTTCGCGATTTTAGTCTCATTTCAACATTTTGGAGTCGGACTTAGGCGATTTTGGAGAGGATTTTCGAGGGATTATTGAGGTAAGCTTCTTGTACACATTTTTTTATCAGAAATCTTGTTTCCCCACTAATTTCCCCCACCTAGATTGTGTAGTTTTGAGGTGAAATTTAGGGGTTTGAGACTAAGGATTTGGAGAATGAATTTTGGGGATTTGGATGACCAAATGGTGTCAGATTTTGATAAATTTAGTATGATTAGACTCGTGAGTGGATGGGCTTTCGGGTTTTGTGATTTTTGTCAGATTTCGAGATATGGGTCGGGGGGTTGATCCTATTTCGGATTTTGGCTTAGAATTTCATGTTTATCTTATGGAATTGATTCCTTTAGCTTATATTAATTATCCCGTACTACTAGTGGCTAGATTTGGGGCATTTGTAGACTGACTCGAGGGGCAAAGCCATTTCGGAGTATGATTTTGCGCAGTTTGAGGTAAGTAACGGTCTTAAATCTGGTCCTGAGGGTATGAAACCCCGGAATTTGGTATGATGTGGTTATTTGGAGGTGACGCACATGCCAGGTGACAGGCGTGTGGGCGTGCACCGTGAGGGATTGTGACTTGGTCCGTCCCGTGAGAATGTAAAGTCGAATATCCTATCATTGCTTGCATGTTTCTTTTGTTTCCTAGAAATTTAACAGTCAATCGTGTTAGAAACCATGCTTAGGCCATATGATATCAATGTTGGGACCCTCAGCGGTCGTGTACTTGTTGAATTGACTGTTAATTGTTGTCTTGTACTCAGTCACAGTCTTACTTGTGTGTCATATCTCTATTTCATCTTATTTTCTTGTTGATACCTATTATTATCTCTGTTTGGTATGTTTTGTATGATTTATGTGAGCCCGAGAGGCGGGAGAGGTTAGTGACTGAGATAGGGCCTGAGTGTCGAGCTGTGAGCTATGTGAGGTATATGGATCAGGTTGCACGCCGCAACAAGCCTGAGGGTTGAATGTATATGGATCAGGTTGATGTCGCAACGATCCTTATGGCTATTTATGGATGGTGGATCGGGTTGGACGCTGCAACGAGATTGGATCGGGCTGCACGCCGCAGCGATATAGTGCTTGGGCTGAAGGAACCCCTCCGGAGTCTGTACACCCCAGTGAGCGCAGGTACCTATTGAGTGTGTGTATTGAGGGCTGAGAGCCGAGTATTGAGCTATTGAGAGCTTGAGAGACTGTTAACTTGAGAGGTTGCATTTGTCTTGCTTTGTTGCTACACTTAGCTGATTTATGTTACTGTTCTGAACTTCTAGAAAATATTATATCTGGTTTACCTGAACTCAGTAGCTGACTTGACTTATATTGCCGGAATTTACTCATATCTACTTTCATTGTTGAAGTTACTTAAATGAACTGTATTTATATAACTCGTCACTGCTTCTCGGTTCCTTATTTATTTCTGTTACTTACTGAGTTGGTTGTACTCACATTACATCCTGCATTTCCTGTGCAGATCCAGGTGTATCCGGTCACGGAGGACATTGAGCTCGTGCGTGGTTGAGTATCGGAGATTTACGAGGTAGCTGCCGGCGTTCGCATTCCTTGTCTCTCCTTCTTTTCTATCTTTTATATATTGACATTTAGGCATAGACTCTTGTAGACGTTGTTTATTAGACTGGTTGTTAGATACTCATGACTTGGTGACACCCCGATGTTTGGGGCTATCTTTCCGCATTATATTTTGAGTTTAACTCCTGTTTTTATGAAAAAGTTTTTGGTTTATCTTTTATGAAATATCGAAGTATTTTGAAAATCGGCTTTCCTAGTACCATCGATAGGCGCCATCAATACAGGTTAGAGTTTTGGGTCGTGACACTTAGTATGCTAGAATAAACCTAATCAGGGAGCCACTAAAGTAAACATTGACGGAAGCTTTATTCATGGTAATGGAAAAGCGGGATTGGGAGGAGTAGTGAGAAACGGCCAAGGAGATCTCATTATGGCCTTCTCAATTCCTTCAAAATGTAGCATCAATAACATGGCAGAGGCTCAAGCTGCTTTGTTTGGCATTAATTGGTGTGTACAAAATGGGTTCTCAGACTTCACAATTGAATTGGACTCAATGCTGGTGATGAATATGCTCAAAGGAGGGTGATACCAACAACCATAGGTTGAAGATGATCATAAAGGATACTTACATATAATGAACCAGGCCAATATTACCCATGTGCAATGCTTCAGAGAGGAAAATGAAGTAGCAGATTCTCTAGCAAAATTGGCGACTACTAACTATGAAGCCAAAGTATATCTTTCTTTCCAACAACTCCCAAAAGGAACTAAAGGTTCTTTTGTGCTTGACAAACGCCAGATGCCTACTGTTAGACTTAAGTATGATAGAGCAAATTTTTTTGTTAGCTAAGTAGTAAATGTCTTGTACTTTAACAGAGGCGCAAACTTATGTAACAACCTTTGTTGGTTGTATATCAGTGTGTTGTAATCCTTGAAGGTAAGGTACACATCCCCTCCTATCTTTTGGAAATAAGTACAACACCCCAGGAAGCCTGGGAAATTCTATATTAAAAAAAAAACATTCAAGGATTCCTAGCTGCTGATCATTTCAAAGTGTATGCTGATTTTCAGTCGAAGACAGATGAAAAACTAAAGGCAATTGAGGATGTCTCTCAATCATCCCCTCTGCCTTTGTAGGATTATTCCGAGGTGATAATGTGGGGAAAAAGATTGTCCAAGTTGCAGATCGTATTAATTCTTGAAGTTAATATAGTGCATAGAGCTGTTAGATTGGAAAATAAGTTGTAACTAATGCTTCTGTAGCACATGGTTTGTTGACATGAATGTCTCAGAAAGATCAATGATTAATCTGTTGATTGGTTGCCGAGCAACTTGGCAGTATTTCATAATTCATAGTACATAGGTCAAGGAACTTTGACTCTCACTACTATGTGATATATAATTGACTACTAGATAGGAACTTGATAAGTACTCTATACTGTCAGCATCAAGAAAATTGCTTCCACATTGAACAATCAAGTTTGCACTTGAATTTCTTTTCATTTGTCTAATCTTGAGCGAACAAATTCATTGAAGCACATGTCACCGTCAAAGTAATTCATTTTCACTTTTTTTGAGCAGAAGGTCTTTCGAAAACAGCCTATTTGATTTCACAGAACTTGTTGTTGTTGTTATAACCGTTAAAATAATTGAGATATGCAAACTAAATCAGACACCACTATTTAAAAAAAGGAATGTTTTTATTCATGGTTGATGCGAGAAGAAACGATGATTGATGATTGAGAAACTGAGATGCCTTTCCTTAGTCCCTCTCTTGCCGTTACTACTATTTTTTTATTTTTTTATTTTTTGAAAGAAGGAACTTGCCATTATTAATGTTTCAAACTTGTAAACTTTTAGTTTCTTTCCTTTTTCATTATCCAAGAGACCTTTTGTGTTCTAATTTTGCTAGCTTGTTTACTAACTTCCATTAATTTGATACAAAAGTGGTTTCACTTAAATTAGCCTGTCTGGTAACACTCATACTTTAGTTTAATCATATTAAGCACATTGATTCTCGTTTATTTTCCGAATTGAAAACTTCATTTTTACATGAAATTGATAAATTTTGGTCTCGTATTCCCTGAATAGGTATCCGTGAGTATTTGGTTGAAATTTGAAAGTATTGGTTAGGAAGAGTATTCATCTTACCCAAATAATTGTTTGCTAGTGTTGGAAGGGAAGTGAAATGCCTTAAGCTTCTCATCCAACGTAGATGGACATTATTGGGGAGAAATTCAAAAATAGCCAGATTTACAAGTAATCATTCAAAAATAGTCACACTTTCAAAAGTAATCGAAATTTAGTCACTTTTCATGTAAAGATAAATCTAAATGAAAATACTGTTCAAAATCCGTAAAATACTCCAGTATATTATACTGGAACTCCAGCTTATTATATCGGAGTTCCAGCATAAGTGTACTGGAGCTGGAGTTCCAGTATATTACAAGCATAATACAATGGAATTCCAGCTAAGTATACTAGAACTCCAGCATAATATACTGGAGTTCCAGAAAAGTATACCGATCCAGTATAATATGCTGGAAGTTCATACACAAGTGCTCGAATCTCCAGTATATTATGCTGGAACTTTCCGTGTGTTGAAAGTCCAGCATAATATGCTGGAAGTTCATACACAAGTGCTCGAATCTCCAGTATATTATGCTGGAACTTTCCGTGTGTTGAAAGTCCAGCATAATATGCTGGAAGTTCATACATAGGTACTATCGAACTCCGGTATATTATGTTGGACCGGTCTCTGTTACAGCAAAATAGTGACTATTTTTCAATGACTTGACAATGCTGGCTATTTTCGAATGACCAGTACGAAAACTGGCTAGCCCGTGCTATTTTTACACATAATTGACATGGATAGGAGACATCTCTCTTCTTGTTTCTCCAATTCCTTATTACTTACTAGCCAAGCAAACACTTCAACGCCTTTGCGTTGTACTTTCCCTTTCCTAACATTTTCAAATGTTAATAATATAAAACTGAATTCTGGCTACAAAAATCAGACTCCAAGAGATCATTTGCCAATGAATCATTCCTAACAACATGATAGTCCTAAAACAACCCTGAGAGAACAAAAAAGAGAGCTTATATATCAAGTAATAAAGTACACACAAACAAGCTGGCTGAATGATGAAGCAATGCACTCTACCAGTATGTGCCACAGCATCGACTAGGCAAAGTTCCACGGTAAAAAGCTTCATTAAATTTCAATTCTAAAACAATACACTCCACACATGGAAGATGGCTTTGGATACAAAATATGAAGACTAATGAAGAGAATTCATAAACGGCAGGGGATCATTGGCAATCGTCAACAAGGTCATGAGAGGTAGATTTATGAAACCAATTGCTCATGAAATGTTCCATGATTAAATTCTGCCCTCTAAGTTCATCTTATCCTGTACTTTAGCCCAAGTAGATGAAGAGGCAATATATGCTACATTACACATATTTCCTGCTTTCCCAGTAAGACCAATACAACAGGCTACTGCGTCCTCATCCTGCTATTCTCTGCAGCCCTCACTTGCAGGAAATAAGGATGGGCCTATGAAACAGGGAGAACAATTAGACATAAGGTTTATGCCACAGAAATCTTAGAACAAGTACAGACACATGATCTCAAATGCAAGATCAAAAATTAGGACAACTACACAGACTCATGCATGCAAAAACACCCTTTGTCCCGTGCATATATGTCCGCTGATACAACAAAAATAAACAAGCTATATCATGTTGAGCCAATGAAATCTACAAAAGAAGGGGTTAAGACATCTTCCCGGTTATGGAAGAAACAAGCAAACAGTTTATCATGTTTTGACTCCTAATATTCTGGTCTTATATGTAGTTTTCAAAGTCACCTAATTCCTCGTTGCTGTACATAGGAACAGCACAACACTCAATTGGTTATGCAGGCAAAAGCACACACAAGAAAAAAGTTATCACCCCAAATAGCAGCTAAAATTATATGGAATTACCATCGCTTCTCTTGCTGTAAGTCTATCCTGATGGTCATAACGGAGAAGCTTGTCAAGAAAATCTATAGCCTGCAATTACACCTCAAAATTAAAGGATCAAAATCCGAGCAAAGACTAATTGTTTTAGCAAACCCAAAGTGGTTTTATCTGAAGAAAATTACCACAGAAAAGAACAGCACATACCTCTGGTGACACTAAATGCTGATTATCTGCATTTACAAATTTGGACCATGGCTTCCTACCGTGTCTGCAGGAAAAGTGAAGATTTAGACAGCAATCAGATATATCACTATTCCGTTTCAGCAACCCTTTTAGTTGTACGCCCTTCATGCCATTTTGTTTGACTGACTAGCTATTTTCACACTTCTCTTGGAAAGCTAGCTACTGAGATTATCTCAGTAAGTCAGCAACCATATTTCGTTGCAGCTCACAATTTATTAATACTCCCACTGTCCCTTTTTCTTTGACTCACTAGCTAAATTTGTATGTTGGGAAAAAGAAACCTATTTCCTTAAATGACAGTCACCAAAGTTCAAAAAATGTGTTGTAACATGCTCTACATTACTTTGAATTTTCTCTGTACATCTGTATACCTTTTTCAAATTGTCCAACGATATACCTTAACATATCTCTACAAAACTCAAATATAATAACTCATTCAAACTTTATTTCCAAGGCTCCGAAAAAGTCACCCATGTAAATCTTTTTTCCCACCTCTAAGGACCAACCATGTAACGTGAGGAGGAATGGAGCGAGTAATTCATTCAGATAGGTTTATGCTGGCTAACAAATTGTTGACTAGGTTAATGAAGAGAGACTGAATCATACCTCCCAACCATTGCCTCCAGCTGAGGATCAAGTTCCAGTTGATACTTGTGCAGATATGCATTCAACTCATCAGTTCCAAGTACCTAAAATGATATTCTCTGTCAACTACAGATCAAAGTAGGTAATGGTACTTATATAAATGATAACATTTCAGCTTTTACTAACAACTGACTACGTTATTGGCTGATGTTAACAAGATCAACCTAACATCAAGACTATTATAGACTGTTGGCATTGACCAAGTTGAAGAATTTTTTTCGAGGTATTACCTTAGCAATTTTGACAAGCTGATCCTGGTTATCATGACCATAGAAGAAAGGTTCCTTGCGGAAAATCTACATAAGAATAATAGGCCTGGTAAGCTGCAACGATAAAGAGGATAAAATACAAAATGCAGTCCCTAAAAACTTGGGAGCCTAGTGTCAGCGCCCACCACCTCAAAACCAGGAAAAAAAAAATCATGAGCGGATGGAGCACCATGTAATGGCTTAAAGTTTCTCACCATTCCTGCAAACATGCATCCAAGACTCCACATGTCCAAAGAATAGTCATAGTCTTGCAAGTCAACAAGAAGTTCAGGGCCCTTGAAATATCTGAAAAACAAGCAAAGAGACATTCAAACTTGCTACAGTAACCTTTATATACCAAGAAGGGATACAGACAACCAATAATGACCACTAAAACATATTGATACTTTGTGTACCACAAATTTACACTATGAGGCAGCTTAACCTTGTACTGGTTCTTGTTAACCTGAAACATTTTCTTTCTCCAATTGTTTTAGCAGTGTTCTATGGAGCATGGAGCATGGAGCAGTAGTAGATTCTTTCATTGTCAAGTCCTCCAACTTACAAACTGGAAATGATACATTCCATTAAAAGGTTACACTCCAAGAGCTGCTTTTGGCAATCTTAACTCCAAGAGTAGATAATATGAAACCCAGTAGCATATTTCTGTTAATATATCAGTCACCAACAGCTCATGGTCGGGAAGTGACACTATAAACCTTTTGAGATGGGAATTCGAAACATACAAACTCCAAAAGCCAACCCCAGATAGATGATACATATAATTTGTACTGTGAGGCATTGTGGCTCATAACTGAATAGCTAACTAAACAAAGACATACTGGAATGACTTGCTTTCGAACCAAAAGCTCATATTGCTCACAGAAGAGTTAGTAAAGTGAAAATGGAAAACATCTATAATAGGGAAATTGAAGATAAGACATAATTTGCTGGCAAAGCAACTGCTACTATTCCACCAATCAGTTCCTTACCTTGAAGCCACACGAACATTATATTCCTTTCCTGGATGGTAAAATTCAGCAAGACCCCAGTCTATCAAGCGAAGCTTCCGCAATTCATGGTCTATCATAACATTATGTGGCTTGACATCTCTATGCATTATTCCCTGTGAATGACAATAGTCTAGTGCCTGCAGGTTCATAAAGAAGTTTCAATTTCCCACTTCCTCCACATGATGTACACAAAAGCAAACTATACAACTGTTGCAAGAAGCATTATTGTTAGAAGTAAGGGGGGGACTCTAAATGCAAATTGAACTATGGGTTTCTTGTTAGCAAGTTGCTAGACGAGAGAAAGGTTCAGTTGAACATCAATATGAAACTGAAAAAGATATCTAAAACAGAGGTCGTCACAGGTTGGAGGACACCACTTCCCCCCAGAGTATAACGGAGTCTTCAATTGTGGTATACCCTTCATCCAGCAGTTTTATTTGCACACATACCCCTCCCACTTTCTTTTCCCGATCTTTTCCTATACGAGCCTACTGGTGCTTGCAAGACCAAGTTACATTGAAATCAAAAAAGAAGATATGTTGTTACATTGAACTAAAAGGAGCAAAAGTCCATCTTCTTTTTTCTCCTTTTAAACCCTTCCCTTCGAAAGAGAGAACCATATTGGAATAAGAACAAAGAAATGAATACACTAGACAAACAAAAAATCATTTTCGAAGAACAAGAAAGATATGTACTTTTCATGAATAAGTCAGTCGAGAAACAAGAAACACTGCAAATATTTTAACTTAAGGTCCCTACTACGTGCCAGAGTTATCAAAGGCGAAAAGCGCAAAAAAGCTCTAAGGTCCGTTGCGGCTTTAAGCGCAAAGCGCAAATAAAATGTGGGCTTTAATGAAAAAAGGCGCAACGGGAGAAAAAGTAAAAATATGCATGAAGTCCAAGACTAATCATTATAAGCATGAATAATAAATATATAGACAAAGAAATTGAAAAAAAAATTCACGATAAAGTGAAATATCAATTGTTTAAGGTCGACTTTTCAGGATTACACTCATTGGCAAGGACAAATATGCCTTGGAGCTTTGATGCGACACTAAAGCGTCCACAAAACGAGGCGAAGCGCTCAACGTGTTTTGAGCCTCGCTTCAGGGCTTAAGTGCACTTTAAGCGCGCCTTTGACAACACTGCTACGCGCAAACCATTTGCAGGACCGGAAAGCTCAGGATGTTCATTATTTTCTTGTGCAGAACAAGAATAGAACAAATAGAACCTAGGTAGCTATCTGCGTAAGCAAATTGCGACGAATGTGCAAGGAAGAAGTAGCTTCAAGATAGAAACAAAGATCCGAGCATTAGGGATTGGCTCTTGCCTTTTGGTGCATTTATGCAAATCTACTGTACGACATGTCTCTCAGGAATGAATCAGTTCCAAAAATATTCACCTTCAAACTGAAAACACTATTTAACTCCAATCAATCAAGCAGTTATTGGAAAATAAGAGTACACAAGAGAGTAAGCAGAAGCATTAATCTTTACTGACGATAGACTTTAACCCTATCGTCAGAACCAGATTGTTGTACGCATTTCGTGGTACATGCAATGTTGAATATTTCATTACCCACATTCTTCACTTATCCTCCACACTTGTCTTCTAAAATAGTAGCAATTTCAAAGTCTAAGATTACTCTACATCAAAATAACTGCAAACAAGCAGCCAAAGTATCCCAAAGAAGGGTTGTGCTATCGAAGTTATTAATCCACAACTCCAAACAACCGCATGTAAATCGTAACTCGAACCAATGGACCCATCATAAAATAAAGAAGGAAAACAAAATTTAAAGAGCTAATTTGAAAAGCCAGTACATCATTACCTGTGTTATCAAAGGCGAAAAGCGTAAAAAAGCTCTAAGGTCTGTTGGGGCTTTAAGTGCAAAGCGCAAATAAAGCGTGGGTTTTAATGAAAAAAGGCGCAAAAGGAGGAACAAAAAATACAAATATGTATGTGTTATCCAAGACTAATAATTATAAGCACGAATTACAAATATATGGACAAAGGAATTTTAAAAAGAACTACAATACATTAAAATATCAATTGTTTAGTCTTGCCATGATGACGACACTGAAGCGTCCGCTAAGCGAGGCGAAGCGCTCAACATTTTTGTGCCTCACTTAAGGGCTTAAGCACGCTTTAAGCGCGCCTTTGACAGCATTGATCATTACTCTCTTTCACCAATTAGAAGATTGGATTGCATATGAGAAGCTATTAAAATTCAAAAATTTACCGAGCGAAAGCATGTTCTCAAGAAATTTCAGGTTGCATAACTCTTCATCTAGAGACGGTTATTCCTTTTCGAGGAATTAGTGAAAATAATCATGTTAAAAGAATTCACTTTTAATTTGGGACATGAATTTAATTACATAATCTCCTGTAACTGTGTTATGACATGAATGCCGAGGAATTTACTCCACAGATTCAATCACAAGAAAATGAGAATTATCTACACAACATTCAAGTGCTTTCAAATAAAAGTAATCAGCATATAAAAATTGGAACGAACTCCCAAGTTCCTCTTCCTTGTGCAAACTAAACAGCAAACAGCCAACATACAAAGAAATGTATGGAAGAAACAAGCCTTTGGCTAGATAATAAGACATACATAAAACTAATATTTTTAGTCACATGAAAGAAAGAGGGAGACAGAAATGATGCAGACAAGGGGGTGGGAAGCAAAAGTGGCTGCAATCCAAAGATATAACCTTTTTATAGGAATGATCCAAAAGAAATATCCTTTTACCTTGAGAAGCTCATATATGTAGTACCGGATGTCATAATCTGTTAACGTTGGGTACAGTACTTTGAAATCTGTACTGTTCACATACTCAAAAATTAAGCTTGGAGTTTTTGAGTGCTGATCTCTGACAATATCAAGGAGTTTGACAATGTTTGGTCCGCCACAGAGATTCTGCAAGATTTTGATCTCTCTCTTGATCTACATAACACCATCAAATAACAATTCAAAAGCACATCTCATTCCAATTCCAACTAAATCATTAGGTTGCAGAAGTACAGAATTAGAGAGCAGAGAAGAGAGAAAACGTATATGACCAGCATGTAAAATTGACCTATATTTTAGATATTCCACATGACAGACGTAACCAATTTCTGTAGATATTTCCTATGAACGAAACTGATGTACTCCTTACAGGGTTACACACGAACAAAGCTACCTACTTGACTACTTGTCAGATATGCCACGACTCTAAATCAATACATATGAACAGATCATTGATAGATGACTATAGGCGAGTTTCACGAGATAGATACAACTTTTTCTATGAGGCTGTTAACATAGATGATTTTCTACAAATGTTAAGTCAGCAGAAATTACTACGATAAGATGGCAGGAACTTTATATACGATAGGAAATACTAATTTTTACAGGAATTCTTTTTTCTAGCATAACAATCAGTCTCCTTTTTCTTTGGAGAAGGAAATTTTTTTTTTATTCAGAAAGATAAGTTTCCTTTTTCTTTGTGAAGCAGAATTTTAAGGAAGTTACTCAATAAAAACACAAAGAAGCCATCTGTTACATTTAATACCAAAAGTAAGTTGAGAATAAAAGAATTTGTACCTTTTTCTTCTTAACAGGTTTCAGGATCTTGATTATGCACTTCTCATTGCTGTTAACATTTATACCTTCAAAAACTTCACTATATTTTCCTCTTCCAACTTTCCGAACAACCTCATAGTCATCCTGATCACTGGAATAATAAAACATGAGGAAAATTGATGAGAATAATACAGTATCATAGGCTGCATTAAAGTTGAACTAGTCAAAGTGATGATTGTGAACTGAAACAAAATCTAAAGAAACTAAGTGTATCATCATCCTAATACCATTTGAGGAGGCTAGATCAATTGACAAAGGAGGCCTGCTGACGTGATCCCGAAATGGAGGACTTAGATTTACAATACACATGCTCTCAATTTAGCAAGAAAAGGTTTTATAGTCTCTTTTGAATTGTTCTGTACTCAAGCAAGTAAATCACCAATGACTTAATGCCAAATGAAATGGTTCTAACCATTTGTACATATAGCAACTTAGCAAGTAGCTGAGCAAGGACCTAGATTATGCTTACAATTTAGCAAGACAAGGTCTTAATAGCCTCCTCCAATTTCTTTTGTCTTAATATAGAGTACACATTGATTTACTTCCAGATAAAACTGCCACAAGAATTTGTGCGAACAGACGGTAGCCAGGCACAAGCCTCCAGAAATAAAACGAAATGTAGTATACATGCATAATATTTGCAATATATCCATTTCCAGCTAATTTTAAACATTTCTAAATGTTAGAAATGAAAACATTGTAAGTTTTAGAGCCCAACCTAAAGCCACATGCTTTAACCTAACAAAGAAAAGAAATAACCACAACAACATTGAAACTTTGCCTCCTTGCAAATATTTCACATCAACCAGAAAACATCACAAATGATTTCTCCAAATGTTGAAGAAAGAAAGGCTTTCTTTTTCTTTTGCCGTTCAAGATTAGGAGTTTATCAGCCAAACCAACATCCATACTAAAACACGCACAAAGTTTCTTCAGCAATCAGTCAATCAATCAATCTACCATAGCTCAATACTCACTAGTTAGGTTGGCCTACATGAATTACGTTCCCACTACTAGATAATTGTCTTTTTAGACAACAGTTCTATAAAATCAAGGTTCTCAAACTAACACTTAAAGGGCTTATCCCTATAACAAAAAACAAGTAAATAAATAATCCCCCCGTCCCAATTTAAGTGTCACCCCTTCTTTTTAATCTATCCCAAAAAAATAACGATACCTTTTGTATATTTTTAAAAAAAGTTTATTTTAAACTTCTCATTCTACTGCTAGTGAAACGATTTATAGCTAGACAAATATCTAAGGACTTATTTTAGACCACAAGTTTTAAAAATCTTTCTTTTTGTTTCTTAAACTCAGTATCCAATCAAACATCAACACATAAATTGGAACACAATCAAATAGGCTGGACCCAGCCAGACACCATCACACAAGTTGGGACAGAGCTTGAAGTAATTGTCTTTTAAGTAAAAAGTTGTAAAAAATTAAGGTTCTCAATATAAATATGACATATCATAATATAGAAAGTAGAAGTATCAATTAAATAATTCAAATTATCAATTCATAGGTGATTAGAGATAAATAAAAGAAGCAGAAAAATTACCCCCATTGAACAGTAAGGGCTTCATAATCCCAATATTCCCTCGGGCGAAGCACATTGACATCGGTGTAAACACGAGATTTTGACATAGTTTTACCGTCAATCACCGGTTCAGAGCTGTTGATCTTATCAAAACTGATGAAATTTCGGGTAGCAGAAGTAGCGATGGGCTGTAGGAGGTCAGGAGGTGAGGCAAGAGGAGCACGATAAGTAACAAGGACGGCGCACACTAGAAGAAATTGAAGGCAGCATCTACCATGTGAAGCCACCGCCGGTGAAGTAATCGACAGCGATTCTCAGTAGTACAGCATATATTTTTTATAGAGATGGAGGAGAGTGCTATTTTTGGAGAACAAGCTTGACGCACTGGTCCCTGGACACTGGACCAATGCGTGGGTGGGTGTGGGACTAAGGAATTTGGTTTTGAACAAGCGCCTTAAGGAACCTTTTTTTTTATTTATACCACTTTTGATAATTATTTACCATTACTATTAAAGTTTTAATTTAATTATAAATTGATATATAATTTACCTTTTATATACAGAGTAATATATATCTTTTCCATTTTCTTGCCTTTGCTATTTGTTCTCAAACTTTCATTTCGTCACTTTGTTGCCGCTTCAAGTTGAAATCTATCCACAAAATATAGAGTGGATATTCCAGAATAGTTATAAAATATATTAAGTCAGATTAATGTAGAATTAATAGTGTTAGCTATTTGAACAATTCAATGCACTTCTTGAATTTTTACTTTTGCATAAGAAATACAAAATATATCTTCAAATTCTTCTCCGGTTTTTGCTAATTTAGATGCTGGTTAAGTTTAAAGGTCAATGAAACGTCAAGACATGAGTCTAAATTTCATTCACAACCATTAAAAAGTTTTAAACTTTAAATTCGAAAATCAAATTTTGCCAAAATTATTATTTGTTTGGATTGAGTGTAGCTGTAAATGATTGCAATATAGTTTGGAGTTTATATCCCCATTTGAGAGAATTTGATGAAGATTTGAGGTGGTTTGATTAGAATTTCATTTTTGAACTCGAAAAAGAAGACATAAATAAATTATCTATATTTTGTATATTAAGTGTAAAAACGGCATACAAAATATATACAACTAGCATAATCGTATATAAGTTGTATATAAATTGTACACAAATTATAGTTTTTGACCGAATTCTGTACAGAAAATTTATGTTTTAAGTTGTAGATAAATTATATATTTTTATCGAATTTGTATATATTTTGTAAAAAAAAATCTAGTTACTTTATGTAAATAGTAAAACTTAAATAAAACGGGTAAATAAGTTTAAAATTTTGTATTTATATTTTAAAAGTCCCTTTTTTTTAAATTTATGTTGGGTTTCTTTTGAGATCCGACTTACTGCATTTGAGTAGAAGTATTCAAATTGAAAAAAAAATTGATGTATTTAGTAAACAAGTTTTTTCTGTTAAAATAACTAAAATGACCTCAAAGCTGTTAATACCGTAAAAGAGTAATTACATAAGATAATATATATTTCAATTTACTTTCAATCTATATTGATTACATAAGATAATTTTTATGAATATAAGTTACTAGTACCAACAAACTTATAAAATGTTATGCAAGAAAATGATGTTTGTTGAACACTCGGCTTTTAATTCCTAAATTTACAGTAAGCAAAACTTCACATTAAGAATGAAAGTGCAATTGGGCGAAGTTTTGCATCATCGTGCAACTGCGGCTTATTTATGGAAGTATTTGAAACTTCTCGACTTCATTTAGTTTTATTTCGAGTTTTCGTTGTTAGGTTCGTTACTTATGGAGTAAACATTATTGATTGTAACATGCACCAAAAGAGTTCGAACAAGTGGCCTTGTTTGAGGAGTTCTTAGAAAGAAAATTTCAATTAGGAACGGGTTTGAGTCCCGAACCCAGGTTAAAAATTATGAATTTTCTAAAATTTAATGTTGATTGTTTTGCATGGGCGCATCCAGATATGACATGTATTCCATTGGAAGTGGTTGTTCACAAGCTGAGTTTGGGCCTTAACTTCCCTCCGGTAAGGTAGAAGAAACGACCGATAGCAGAGGTCAGGACGAGGTTTGTCAAGGAATAGGTAACCCAGTTACTAAATATAAGTTCATGTGAGAGGTAAATTACCCCGATTAGCTAGCTAACGTAGTGGTAGTGCCTAAAACAAATCATAAATTTAGAGTGTGTATACTATAAAGATTTCAATAAGGCATGTCCTAAAGACTCTTTCTCGTTGCAAAACATCGATCAAATAATTGATGCTATGGTCGGGCATGAGTTAATGAGTTTTCTTGGTGCTTATTCTGGGTAAAATCAAATTAGGATGGACCCGGAAGATCATGAGAAGGCTTCTTTTATCACAATTTTTGGCACATACTGCTATAATGTGATGCCTTTTGGGCTTAAGAATGTCGTAGCCACTTATTGACGCTTGTTAATAAAATGTTTGAAAAACAGATTGGTAAGACAATGAAAGTTCATATTGACGATATGTTAGTTAAGCCTCTTAATGTAGGAGATCATTTGAAACATCTTCAAGAAACTTTTGACATTCTGAGAAAATACAACATGAAGCTCAACCCGGAGAAGTGCGCCTTCGGAATTGGTTCTGATAAGTTTTTGGGGTTTCTAGTCTCCGAAAGAGGAATTGAAGTAAACCCTGGTCAAATCAAAGCCATCGAGGATATCCCAGACCAGTTAACAAAACTGAAGGAAATACAGAGTTGACTGGTAGATTGGCGGTATAAGAATGTTTATCTCGAGGTTTTCGTAGAAATGCCATCACTTTATTTCACTTTTGAAAAAGAAGAACGATTTCATGTGGACTCCGGAATGCCAGCAGGCATTGAAAGATCTAAAAAGATACATGTTTATCCCTTCGTTGCTGTCAAAACTAGTAGAAGGTGAGCAATTGTTAATCTATTTAGTTGTCTCGAAAGGAGCGGTAAGCCATTCTTGTGGTTTATTATCATAGTAAAATTCTATTAGGAGCGGAGACACGTTATCAGCACCTTGAAGAATTGGCCCTAGCTCTCGTAGTCGCCTCTCGAATGCTTAGGCCCTATTTTCAATGTCATCTTATAGTCGTTGTGACAACCTTTCGCTTGGCTAAATAGGCAGTCGAAGTTAATGAAATCGACATTGAATACAAGGACACGACTGCAGTCAAGTCACAAGTTTTGGCCAACTTCGTGGCTGACTTTAGTTCGGGATTAATGCCTTTAGCTGCTAAAGAAGCAATGCTAGTATCAGGTACAGTATCAGGTTTTTGGACTTTGTTTATAGATGAAGCTTCCAACGTAAAAGGGTCCGATCTTGGGTAGTATTAATCACTCCTTCGAGGGAGACCCTCAGGCAGGCCATTAGAACTTTGTCGCTAACTAACAAGATAGCCGAGTACGAGGCATTGGTTGCAGGAATTTAACTACTCGGGGACTAGGTTCCGAGGTCATCGAAATAAAGTGTGACCCCCAGCTGGTGATAAACCAAGTATAGGTAATTTTAGACACCAAGGAGGAGCGCATGCAACAATACTTGAACCAAGTTCAGTATTACTTTCCCAGTTCAGGGAGTGGTCAATCATCCACATTCCAAGGGAGTAAAATGTGGAGGCAGACGTATTGGCCAATTTAGGTTCGTCCACGAAAATGAAAGGGTCTGATTTGAGTGCGGTAGTTCAATTGTTGCATTCGGTGTTGGATGTGGACGGCTATTGTGAAGTTAACTCAACCAACTTAATTTGGGATTGGAGAAATGAGTTTATAGAATATCTAAGGCATGACAAATTGCCTGAAGACCCAAAAGAATCCCGGGCACAGCGGACCAAGGCAGCTCATTACTGTCTTGTTGATGGTCAATTATACAGGAGGTCATTCCAAGGATCATTGGCTCGGTGTTTAGGGACATTTGAGGCTGACTACATGATGAGGGAAGTCCATGAAGCAGTATGCGGGAACCATTCCGGTGCAGATTCATTAGTTCTCAAATTGATAAGGACAGGTTACTACTGGCCCCGGATGGAACAAGACGGGAAGACATTTACATAAAAAATGGGATAAGTGTTAGAGTCATGCATAGTAAGTGACCGGTGAAAGTTTTGCATTCTATGGTATCACTATGGCCATTCATGAAATAAAGGATGGACATAGCCGGTCCCTTACCACAAGGACCCGGTAAAGTAAAAAAAAAATTTGGTTTTAATTGATTATTTTACTAAGTAGGTTGAAGCATATACTTACCAAAAAACTTTGAGAACGGGAAGTGATTGATTTATATGGGATCACATTTGTTACACCCCATATTTTTGTACGTAAGAGTACGTCGTAAGTCAACTGATGTAAGCTCTGAAATGAGATCATCTTTGAAAGTACATAAAGTAAGTTAATCATATTACCGTGGAGGATACAAATATTTAAGGTTATTAATACCAAGTACCAAGAGGGTTGGAAGGCGTAGAAGTTTAACGAATTGAAGAAAATAAGTTTTGTCAAAGGTCAACAAGTTGGGAATGTTATAACATGTGCTTTTGGGGTGAGACTAGGTTCTTAACATGATAACAAGGTTATGTTATGAGTTATTTTAGTCGTATCATAGTCGTTTGTTAGGTTTTGAAGTCAAGCGAGTTTTGGAACACTACTATAGTTGTCGTTTTGTGTATGAAGTGATTAGGGTGTGTGGGCTATTTTGTGGTATTTTGTGATGGATATAAAGTTGGAAAATGATGTGTTATTGTTGTGTTCTTTTCATTGTTGGTGTTATATCGAATTGGGAGGAAGTAAAGATTATTGGGAAGATGCTGCCCATTTTATTATAAAATAAGCTTGTCATTTGTTGTGCGATAGTTATACCTTCCGTAACTTAATGATAGTACTATTATTGTTGTTGTAGATTAAGGTGCGACGAGACGAGTTCAACGTGGTTATTAGATAGATTGTGATAAGGTATGTTAAGGCATTTTGGCATGATACCGAAACTACATGTGTTTGATAACGAGACATAAAGAGATGTTTGTATTCTTGAATTTATGTACATTATCCTAGTCACATAAGTTACAATATTTTTCCCTTATAGGGACTTTATATGCAGTTAAGTATTTCTTCTTCTACTCAAGAGAGCAGAGGGTCTATATATTTATACGGTATTATAGTAGTTCACCACCATCAAGCTATAATAGGTGGGTAGGCCCCTATTGGGCAGTATTACAGTATCTTCACCACATCGAGTTATAATCGGGGGCAGCCCCTATTGGGCAACCTCAGATCAGATGGTAAGTTATATATCGAGCCTACCGTGGCCGAGAGCCTATGAGCAAGTCAATAATAGCCGAGATACCGAGCCTAGTATGGCCGAGCGTCTATGCGCGAGCCTACTACGGCAGAGCAGTTACGGTTACCGAGCCTTGTAGGGTCGAACATCTATTTTACTTACTATATTGAGAGATGTGAGTCAGTATCAGCAGGTAAGCATATCTTTATATTATTTTTGACTCCCAGTTACTTTCAGTTATTATATTATCAGTTCAGTTCAGCTTTCATTTATTCTATTATCTTACATACTCAGTACATTATTTCATATCAACATCCTTTTTCGGGGGCACTGCATTTTATGCATGTCGGTCCTGATAAACAACAGGATAGACTTTCCCAATAAACAGAGTCAAACATCAGCTTGGTTGGTAAGCTCCACTTCCTCGGAGTTACTAGGTCTAGACCTTGGAGTCCATTTTTATATACAGGTTTGATGGGTAGGTCGAGGCCCTATCCCAACCATGATACAATTCAATTATCTGTAGAGGCTTGTAGACAAGTCCTGTATAATTTGTATATCAGTATTGTGGCCTTACACATGTGTACATGTTAGTTGTATTGCTGGTTGTAGACATTCATGGTGGCCTCGTCGACCTTGATTAGTATTGTCAGCTTGCAGGTAGGCCTAGTCGGCCTATGTTGAGGGTTACCCCTCCAGAGTTCACAGTTACAGAGTGGTACACTGGGGCCAAATATGCCACCGGGTGCCGGACATACCTCCCTTGGTTTGGGGCGTGACAAAATTGGTATCAGAGCAGTTCTATCCTAGGGATTCTACAAGCCGTGTCTAGTAGAGCCTTGCTTATAGATGTGTTGTGTACCACATAATATAAACAGGAAGCTACAAGGTATTTAGGAGTCTGTTACCCTTCTTTCAAATCCGAATCGTGCTATAGAGCTGAGTCATAGGAGTTCGAGCCAGGACTTGTGCTTGCTAATGATATAGAGATGCTTGTAATTAGAAAAATTATAGCTAGCTAGAGGGCTAACACATCAACAGGTAATGGCACTAGTAAAGAGAGATTTCTTGACAACGCGGCCCAGTTTGAGGCCCTATCAGATCGTGCATACCAGATGTGCAAATTTCCTGCTTAAGTCCTTAAGACCCTAAGACGAGAATATCGAACATACCCCGTGAATAGCATGCCATGGGAGTATCAGAAGGTAAAAGTATAAGTTTCAATAGGTAACAGAAACAAGGTGAAGAAGGGTATGAGGTACCCAGTTAGTAAAGATTATTAATATTTACAATTCAGGTAGAGAAATATAAGCATGCCATTTTGAGTTACCTTCAACAGTAATAGAGGTATGTACAATTGGCCACACCCATCTCAGTTATCCCCTATGGGAGCTAACATATATAGTTTAAGAGAATGATGAGATATCAGGATCCAACTGGGGTTAGAGTAACCAAAAATGGTGGATGGATTGCTAGCGTTAGCTAACATTTTCGAAGGATATTGCAAGCGTGGTGATAGTTCTCCTTGTGAGACACCCAATTGGTTCACTCTAGAATAGTACAGTCAGATATGAACACTAGAATGTTCAGGAATTTCAGATTATATGCAATGGAATCTTAAAAGGGATAAATATTTACCTTAGTATGACTCCTGCCCCTAGTAAAGAGAGAATGTTAGGTGACCTGAAAAGCCAGTGAGATGGAGCAAGGGGAGCTAAAAGCGAAAGAATGTTTGTTGAAATTTTCAGAATAAAGTGATAGGCAAAAATATTAGCAGGAGAATAAGAAGAGAGTAAATGAATTATTATGAGTAAGATGTGATAAATGGGCGATAACAGTAAATCAAAATATGACTGGATGAAAGATTCTATAGTAAAGTGAAGGAAAACACAAGAGGAGACATCTATAAAAGAGTATATGTCATAAAGTCATATCCTTATTTCGAGACATGAGTTGGTGACTCCAACATGATTACTAGAAGGCTAAGTTAGACCCCCCAGAGTAATAGAAATTAGTATGGGCTAGTAAACAAGGAAAACAATTGAACATGATTTAGGGACCGAAGGATTTGATAATAGTCACCATCGTGTTAATTTCTGAGATCGTGCTCCAGTAATGATAAAATGGACAACAAAAGAACAAACTTTAAAGGTCATTCATTAAGATTCTTCCCTAAAGAAAGCATTATGAGCAGTGTTAAGCTTAAGGGAAAAAGTATGCAAGTTACACTAGGTGTCACCCTCGCGCGTAAGAAATTCAGTTATCCTGGTACAGAAGGGTTACCGCAAAGAGAGTAAGAATCTGTGAAGATGTGAATAGAAGCCGAAGATGAAGAGTTAAAATATTTATAGGTAAGTCATCATAGCATTAAATATTATTACACCTTTAAAGAGGGAAAGATGATGTGATATGGTATTAAGTCGGAGTTAAATGGTTCAAGTAACTATGGAATAGTAAAATGTAGAATATTGTGGCCGAGAGCCTATGAGCAAGTCAATAATAGCCGAGATACAAATCCTAGTATGGTTGACCGCCTATGAGCGAGCCTACTACAGCAAAGAATTTACAATTACCGAGCCTTGTAGGGTCCACCTATTTTACTTAATATATTGAGTGAGTCAGTATCAACAGGTAAGCATATCTTTCAGATTATTTTTGGCTCCCAGTTAATTTCATTATTATATTATCAATTCGTCCAGCTTTCAGTTATTTTATTTGTGATGACCCAAAAGGTCATCCCGTATATTTCTAGCTAATTCTGGGTTTTGAGGTCGTGAAAACCTCCTTCTATCTCACCTCATTTCGCGTGCGCAGCCCGGGCGTGTAGCCGGAAAGCCTTTATGTGAAAAACTGATAAAAATGATAATTTTGTTAGAAAGTTGAATAAAGTTGACTTCGGTCAACGTTTTTGGTAAACGGACCCGGACCCGTGATCTAACGGTCCCGGAGGGTCCGTAGGAAAATATGGGAATTGGGCGTATGCCCGGAATCAAATTCCGAGGTCCCAAGTCCGAGAAACGAATTTTTAAAAGAAATTGTTTTTTGTAAAATATAAGAGATTTTGAAAATGAAATTCTGTGTGAAACCTGTGTTATCGGGCCCGTATCTTGGTTCTGGAGCCCGATACAGGTTTGATATAATATTTGTGTCAATTTTGTAAAGTTTGGAAAGAAACGGACTTCATTAGATGTGATTCGGACCTTAATTGCAAAATTCGATGTTTAAAGAAGTTTTGAAGAATTTCATTGATTTTTGGTTTAATTCATCGTTTCATTTATTTAGGTTATATGACTTATTTGTGTGATTAGACGGGGTCCCGGGGGCCTCGGGTGTGTTTCGGATGGGCTACGGGTCATTTCTTCCAACTTTGAACTGTTGTCTTCTGGTGTCTGAAGTCCTTCATCGCGATCGCATTGCTTCCTTCGCGATCGCGATGTGTCTTTGCTGGTCGCCCAAAATTTCCTCTTCGCGATCGCGTAGCTCCACCTTTTTCCCTTCCGCCTTCGCGTGAGCATCTTCGCGATCGCGTAGTACAATCCAGGCAACCTTCCCTTTTTTCTCTTCGCGTTCACATAACTGCATTCGCGATCGCAGAAGATAACCTACTCCTTATACGCGATCGCATAAGTTATTCTGCGATCGCGTAGAGCATTTTAAGCCAGTAACCATTTCCTTCTACGTGATCGCGTCTCGTTTTACGCGATCGCGATGAACAAAGCACCTGGGCAGAATATAAGTTTACCAAAAATCGGGGTTTCACCATTTTTGACATATTTTGACTTCTAGAACTCGGTTTGGGGCGATTCTTTGAGGGTTTTTCACACAAATCGAATGGGTAAGTGTTCTTCCACTATAATTATATATATTTCATGAATTAGTTCTTGTTTCCATCATTTAAATTGTGTTTTGGGTTGAGGAAGTTGTAGGTTTTGAAAGAAAACTTCAAAAATGTAAAATCATGATTTGAAAGACTAATTATTATCGGAATTGGATAAATTTAGTATGGGTGAACTCGTATCAGAATGGGTAATCGGAATGTGTAAAATTTGTTGGGTTCCGAGGTCCGGGCCTGGGGTCGACTTTTGAGTCGATTTTTATAATTTGGTAAAGATTGAAACTTTATTGTTCGGGATAGTTCCTTATACATTTTATGTTTATTTTAAAGTTGTTTAAGTTGATTGTGAGCCGTCCGGAGGTCTTTCCGCCCGAGAAGTCTATTTTTGAGTACCGGGTTGTCGTCTTTGAGGTAAGTATCTTGCCTAACCTTGTGTGGGGAACTACCTCTTAGGATTGAGTCTTCCTTGTTGATTGTAGTCCGAGTATGCGAGGTGACGAGTGTGTACTCGGACTTATTTGCAATTAGATTGGACTTTTAGGATTCGTAGGTTCTTATCCTGTGTATGATTTGTAATTGTTACATTTGAATCTTTGGTTGTTAATTTCATCCCTTCCTGTTTAAATTAGAATTATTTATTTTTGGATTCCTTCGTTGGCTATTTGGCCTTACTTGACTTAACTAAATATTCTACTTCTCTCATCATCATGCTATATTTTTTCCCTAGCTTTCCTAATTGACTATGATTAGTGTTATCTAGCCTTATAGTTGACTAGCCGTAGTTGGAACATCTATTCGTTGGAGTCAAGCATGCCCCTGAGTCTTACATTGTGATTTATATGACTATTCCCTTAAGTGCCACTTAGGTCTAATTGTTAGACATTTATGCTATTGGTATTTCCTTGATGTTGCCTATTACTGGGCCTTTGTTTAAACTGAGTGTTATTCCGTGAAGTTAACTGTTTAGGTGAGATTGGTTATAGTTGTTTCCCTTGCCAGGATGTTATGGTTTTTGTTACTGTTTATGCTGTTAATGATATGGTTTGTATTGTTGATCCCTTGCCGGGATGTGATGGTTTCTATTACTGTTTATGTTGTTAATGATATTGTTTGTGTTGTTGACTCCCTTGCCGGGATGTTGTGGTTCTATTACTGGTTATGCTGTTAATGATATTATTTGTATTGTTGACTCCCTTGTCAGGATGTGGTGATTTATGGGTCATATTGTTGGGTTTTCCTTGCCAAACTGTTGTTCTTGATATTGTTTGGGTGAGGAGGAGTGTAAAGCACGAAGGGTGATGCCGTATATTGTGAGGATGAGAGTGTAAAAGCACGAAGAGTAATGTCGTGCCATGTTATGATATTAAAGCACGAAGGATAATGTCGTGCCATGTTATTATAGCACGAAGGATAATGTTGTGCCATGTTATGATATTAAAGCACGAAGGATAATGCCGTGCCATGTTATGAGAGTAAAGCACGAAGGGTGATGCCGTGCACTCGTCTTTGCATTCTCATCCGTTGTTCTAAATTTGGATATTCCTACTGATCTCTTATTGCATTTATTGGTAAGATTTGATATTCCTCCTATACTGCATGGTAATTTCTGAGTTACGGACTGAGTTACGATGGATAAATCTTGAGGAGATTTTGATCAAGGGATTTTATTGAAGAGTATTATTGAAAAAGCAATGGTTTTGAAATGATTATATTTGAATGACTTTTACATCGAAGGTATATTTGAAAAGCACTAGTCTTGCCTAAAATGATAGTTGGAAGTCGTTTATTGGGAAAGCATCTTTGAGAAGTTTCGTATTTTAAGAAACTATGTTTTACGTAATTCTCTCTGCTAAATATACTTATATCTACTTTTGGAGAAAGTAGGTTTTCAAAGGAAACTCTTCCATACAAAAATGATTTTATTTGCAAATGTTTTCATATGAACTGTTGTTTAAAGATTTCTACCAGTTATGGATTTTAATGGCTAAGGCCCGATGTGAATAAACCGACGTGGAGTTGAGTTATTGGTGTTCTCTATTGTATTGTGTATCCTTTCGATTCGGCTTGTTTTGCTGTCCATCTCTTTGTGTATTTTTGTGTTATTTCGTGATTGATTTCTATAATTTTCCTTCCGCTTTATATTGTCATTGCTGTAAATTATTTCGTGAAGTCTTAGGTATATGTAAGTTCGATCATTTCTATATTCATGTATTTATCTTGTAGACCAGTGGTGTCTTTACTAGTCCTCGTCACTACTTCGTCGAGGTTAGTCTTGATACTTACTGGGCACCGCTGTGGTGTGCTCATACTACACTTCTGCACATTTTTTTGTGTGCAGATCCAGGTATATATATTGTAGCAGCTGTGTGGATGATTGCCGAGAGACTCAAGGTAACCTGTTGCTGCGTTCGCAGGCTTCAGAGTCACCTTCTTTGTATTTGTTATTCATACACTGTTGTATTTATTTCCAAACAGTTGTACTTAGAAGTAGTAGAAGATTTGTAGAGCTTATGACTTGTATTACCGGTTTTGGGAAAGTTTGTTCATTCTGTTGAGATTCTGTATCAAGACTGTTAGTTTTCATTTTATTATTATTGTTATCAGTAACTGTTAGGCTTACATAGTCCCTAAGAATAGGTGCCGTCACGATACCCAATAGAGGGAAATTTGGGTCGTGACAAGTTGGTATCAAAGCTCTAGGTTCATAGGTGCTACGAGTCATAAGCAAGTTTAGTGGAGTCTTGCGGATCGGTACGGAGACGTCTGTATTTATCTTTGAGAGGCTACGAAACTATTAGGACAATCTCACTTCCTTAATTCCTATCGTGCGAATTCATTGATCTTGAAGTTTGAAATTATCGTTTCATTCTCTCACCGATGTTGAGGACACGAACTGCGAATCCTGATGATGTTACCCCGAAGTAAATGTCGCAAAGGTCAGAGACAGAGGCTGACGAGGATCAAGTGCCGCAGTTAAGATGCCTACTAGAGTAGCCGTTGAGAAGTCACCAGTAGTTCTAGTTGGGGGACAGGTACTGGGGGTGCCTATTACTACCTCAGACTTCAGGAGACCTGAGTGCAGTTTTGAGTATAAGTGGTACATTGACTCAGGAAGGGTTGACTCTAGTGCACCAGTTGCTTCACAGATCAGGGGAGGAGTTCAGACTCCCACCGTCTACACTCCAGAGTATCGAGATCATATTGGTCAGGTTCCAGTTGTCATGGCAACACGACATGTGGTTTCAGTTCAACCGTGGTTAGGGTAGTAGCAACGGAGGAAGAATACCTTGGACTTGAGAGGAAGTGGAAGTACCACCCTCCTATATTTCAATGGATGGGTGTCAGATGGTGCCCAGGGTTTCCTGGAGAAGTGTCACTATATTCTTCGCGCTTTGGGTATTGTGGAGACGAGCGAGATTGATTTTGTCACGTCTCAGGTTACGAGTAGTGGGTTGATCAGTGGTGGCGACATATGAGTTGGGGTAACCGGCCCGAGTTAGCTTCACTAGTATGGGTTCAGTTTTCGGAGATGTTTTGAGGGAGGTTGCACCTCAGTTCATTCGGGATGTACGGCGCACGGGGTTTGAGCAGTTTCACCAGGGCGTTGTGTCACTATTGGGGCATGCCGTTAGATTCAGTGAGTTGGCCATACATGCACTTCGCTTGGTTGTTTCAGTTAGGAGATGAGTCCGTAGAGTCAATTGGGAGATTCAGGCATGATATTCGATTCAGCGGTACTCGAGAGTTAGAGTAGGATGCCTAGTTTCAGCAGGTAGTAGGGATCACTCACCAGTTAGAGAGCACGTGGGATTGGGAGCGAGAGGACAGACGATATCAGGGAGAGAGTTCAGGGAGGCGATGAGGCCTCGTAGATCGGAGAAATCTACTGGTCCGTATTATGGAGGCAAGGTACGACACGGTAGAAGTTTTGTGGATCAACCAGTTCATTTTGCATTACCAGCTTCGCATGGGATTTCAGGTACTCATGGGTCCCAGAGGATTCGTATTGTGTGTTTTTCTTCCACATCCATGTTGGCAACAAGATTGTTTTCAGTGTGGAGATGTTAGCCACAGGGTGAGAGATTGTCCCAGGATTCAGGTAGGTGTGTGGTAGTTGGGTATTCAGGTGAGTAGAGGGCGCCTAAGAGGGGGAGACCCGACCCATGTTTTGTTTCATATAGTAAAATAAAGGTCGTTGTGCCAGATATCATCACCAGGTATGTTTTGATGTGTTACAGAGGGGCACTAATTGTATTTCATTATAGTTCTGATGGTTGGGACGAGTTCCCTTATTTGTTGTTTTACTTATGAGTGAGTTCCATGTTTTGCCCTCCATTTTGTGTTTGCTCCTGTTGGGAGATTCTATGAATAGTATCCCGTGTCTATCGTTGTTTATTTCATTCTTGAAAGTGGTGAAACTGGAAGTGAGTCCTTGTTGTTATTCGTGGTAAGCTTTATGTGATTTTCCTAAATATTTTGCTTACGAGTTGTGATTTGATACTCCATCGAGATGTGAGTTCAGTTAGGGTTATGATTTTGTCGGCTGAGATGAACTAGTGGAAGAGTTTCAATTGGTGTGATATATTTTTGGTATGTGATTCAGAGTTGAGGACGAGGTCCTCGTGATATTTGTGATTCGATATGTTTGGACCGGGCTGAGTACCGCGGTGGAAATTTTATCAGGATGGAATTCTTGTGATTTGTTCATATGCTTTGCTTTTTCCTTGTTATATTGCTTTTGGTAAGTCAGTATCGATAGGGAGTGATGCCTATGGTCTTGTTTGATAGTCCCTTATATGTTTCTATATTCATATTCAGTCATTCTCGTTATGTGCTCCATTAGTTTTAGCTTGCGGGATGGGTGCCTGGTGGTGTTAGTTGTGGCTTGGTGATTCGGGTGTTTAATAATGAAGTCTTCGTGTTTTTTATTGCATCATTATTAGTATTATGGGGTTTGGAACAGAGTTCTTTCAGATGTGAGGCTAATTGCCAATGTTGAGTTGATTTCGGGCAGCCATTGTGATCGAAAGTGTTATTTGAGCCTATGTGTGATGTGCTATGTTGTGTGGTCGTGCCTAGTAGGTGTAGTCATGAGTCGATGCAGATTATTGAGGCTAATGCCGGATATGGATTTAGAATCGGATCTTTTATAAATGAGTAGAGGGTGAGAAGTAGAGATATGGGGCTTATCGGTGGTGATGTGAAGGCTATATTAAGGTTGTGATTGTTTCTTCGGGCTTATGTGGGTTGGGGTGACGTGGGATCACCCGCGGCTATGTGTTGGAAGTATACCATTAGTGATTGGATGAGTTCAAGGTGAATCTTGGCACGTTCTAGGACGAACGTTTGTTTAAGAGGGGGAGATTGTGATGAGCCAAAAGGTCATCCCGTATATTTCTAGCTAATTCTATGTTCCGAGGTCGTGAAAACCTCCTTCTATCTCACCTCGATTTGCATGCGCATCCCGGGCGTGTAGCCGGGAAGCCTTTATGTGAAAAACTGATAAAAATGATAATTTTGTATTAGAAATTTGAATAAAGTTGACTTCGGTCAACATTTTTGGTAAACGATCCCGGACTCGTGATTTGACGGTCCCGGAGGGTCCGTAGGAAAATATGGGACTTGGGCGTATGCCCGGAATCGAATTCCGAGAAATGAATTTTTAAAAGAAATTATTTTCTGAGAAATATAAGATATTTTGAAAATGAAAATCTATGTGAAACCTATGGTATCGGCCCGTATCTTGGTTCTGCAGCCCGGTACAGGTTTGATATAATATTTGTGTCATATCTGTAAAGTTTGGCAAGAAATGAAGTTCATTAGATGTGATTCACACCTTAATTGCAAAATTTTATGTTTAAAGAAGTTTTGAAAAATTTCATTGATTTTTGGTTTAATTCATCATTTTTGTGTTGTTTTATGTGGTTTGGAACCTCGAGCGAGTCCGTGTTAGATTATATGACTTGTTTGCGTGATTAGACGGGGTCCCGGGGGCCTCGGGTGTGTTTCGGATGGGATACGGGTCATTTTCTTCCAACTTTGAACTGCTGCCTTCTGGTGTCTGAAGTCCTTCATCGCGATCGCAGTGCTTCCTTCGCGATCGCGATGTGTCTTTGCTGGTCGCCCAAAATTTCCTCTTCGCGATCGCGTTAAGGTCTTCGCGATCGCGTAGCTCCACCTTTTTCCCTTACGCGTTCGCTTGAGCATCTTTGCGATCGCGTAGTACAATCCAGGCAGGTTTCCTTTTTCCTCTTTGCGTTCGCATAACTATATTCGCGATCGCAGAAGATAACCTACTCCTTATACGCGATCGCATAAGTTATTCTGCGATCGCGTAGAGCATTTTAAGCCAGTAACCATTTCCTTCTACGTGATCGCATCTCGTTTTCCGCGATCGCGATGAACAAAGAACCAGGGCAGAATATAAGTTTACGAAAAATCGGGGTTTCACCATATTTGACATATTTTGACTTCTAGAACTCGATTTTGGGAAATTCTTTGAGGGTTTTTCACACAATCGAATGGGTAAGTGTTCTTCCACTAGAGTTAATTATATTTCATGAATTAGTTCTTTTTTCCATCATTTACATTGTGTTTTGGGTTGAGGAAGTTGTAGGTTTTGAAAGAAAACTTCAAAAATGTAAAATCATGATTTGAAAGACTACTTGTTATCGGAATTGGATAAATTTAGTATGGGTGAACTCGTATCGGAATGGGTAATCGAAATTTGTAAAATTTGTCGGGTTCCGAGGTGCGGGCCCGGGGGCCAACTTTTGGTTCGATTTTTATAATTTGGTAAAGATTGAAACTTTATTGTTCGGGATAGTTTCTTATACGTTTTATGTGTATTTTGAAGTTGTTTTAGTTGATTGTGAGCCGTCCGGAGGTCTTTCCGCCTGAGAAGTGTATTTTTGAGTACCGGGTTGTCGTCTTTGTGGTAAGTATCTTGCCTAACCTTGTGTGGGGGAACTACCCCTTAGGATTGAATCTTCTTTGTTGATTGTAGTCTGAGTATGCGAGGTGACGAATGTGTACACGGACTTATTTGCAATTAGATTGGCCTTTTAGGATTCGTAGGTTCTTATATTACCTGTGTATGATTTGTAATTGTTACATTTGAATCCTTGGTTGTTAATTTCATCCCTTCCTGTTTAAATTAGAATTATTTGTTTTTGGATTCCTTCGTTGGCTATTTGGCCTTACTTGACTTAACTAAATATTCTACTTCTCTCATCATCATGTTATATTTTCTCCCTAGTTTGCCTAATTGACTATAATTAGTGTCATCTAGCCTTATAGTTGACTAGCCGTAGTTGGAACATTTATTCGTTGGATTCAAGCATGCCCGTGAGTCTTACATTGTGAATTATATGACTATTCCCTTAAGTGCCACTTAGGTCTAATTGTTAGACATTTATGCTATTGGTATTTCCTTGATGTTGCATATTACTGGGCCTTTGTTTAAGCTGAGTGTTATTCCGTGAAGTTAACTGTTTAGGTGAGATTGGTTATAGCTGTTTCCCTTGTCGGGATGTTATGGTTTCTGTTACTGTTTATGTTGTTAATGATATGGTTTGCATTGTTGATTCCCTTGCCGGGATGTGATGGTTTCTATTACTGTTTATGTTGTTAATGATATTGTTTGTGTTGTTGACTCCCTTGCCGGGATGTTGTGGTTTCTATTACTTGGTATGTTGTTAATGGTATTGTTTGTATTGTTAACTCCCTTGCCGGGATGTGGTGATTTATGGGTCATATTGTTGGTTTTTCCTTGCCAAACTGTTGTTCTTGATATTGTTTGGGTGAGGAATAGTGTAAAGCACAAAGGGTGATGTCGTGTATTGTGAGGATGAGAGTGTACAAACACGAAGGGTGATGTCGTGCCATGTTATTATATTAAAGCACGAAGGATAATGTCGTGACATGTTATTATAGCACGAAGGATAATGCCGTACCATGTTATGATATTAAAGCACGAAGGATAATGTTGTGCCATGTTATGAGAGTAAAGCACGAAGGGTGATGTCGTGCACTTGTTTTGGTAAGGATGAGAGTAAAGCACGAAGGGTGATGCCGTGCACTTGTTTTGGTGAGGATGAGAGTAAAAGCACGAAGGGTGATACCGTGCACTCGTCTTTGCATTCTCATCCGTTGTTCTAAATTTGGATATTCCTACTGATCTCTTATTGCATTTATTGGTAAGATTTGATATTCCTCCTGTACTGCATGGCAATTTCTGAGTTACGGACTGCGTTACGGTGGGTAAATCTTGAGGAGATTTTGATCAAGAGATTTTATTGAAGAGTATTATTGAAAAAGCAATGATTTTGAAATGATTATATTTGAATGACTTTTACATCGAAAGGTATATTTGAAAAGCACTAGTCTTGCCTAAAATGATAGTTGGAAGTCGTTTATTGGGAAAGAAACTTTGAGAAGTTTCGTATTTTGAAAGAAACTATGTTTTATGTAATTCTCTCTGCTAAATATACTTATATCTACTTTTGGAGAAAGTAGGTTTTCAAAGGAAACTCTTCCATACAAAAATGATTTTATTTGCAAAAGTTTTCATATGAACTGTTGTTTAAAGATTTCTACCAGTTATGGATTTTAATGGCTAAGGCCCGATGTGAATAAACCGACGTGGAATTGAGTTATTGGTGTTCTCTATTGTATTGTGTATCCTTTCGATTCGGCTGGTTTTGCTGTCCATCTCTCTGTGTATTTTTGTGTTGTTTCGTGATTGATTTCTGTAATTTTCCTTCCGCTTTATATTGTCATTGTTGTAAATTATTCCGTGAAGTCTTAGATAGATGTAACGTTCGGTCATTTCTATATTCATATAATTATCTTGTAGACCAGTGGTGTCGTGACTAGTCCTCGTCACTACTCCATCGAGGTTAGTCTTGATACTTACTAGGCACCGTTGTGGTGTGCTCATACTACACTTATGCACATTTCTTTGTGTGCAGATCCAGGTATATATATTGTAGTAGCTGTGTGGATGATTGCCGAGGAGACTCAAGGTAACCTACTGCTATGTTCACAGGCTTCAGAGTCACCTTCTTTGTATTTTTTATTCATACACTGTTGTATTTATTTCCAAACAGTTGTACTTAGAAGTTGTAGAAGATTCGTAGAGCTTATGACTTGTATTACCGGTTTTGGGAAAGTTTGTACATTCTGTTGAGATTATATATCAAGACTGTTAGTTTTCCTTTTATTATTATTGTTACTTAGTAACTGTTAGGCTTACCTAGTCCCTAAGACTAGGTGTCATCACGATACCCAGCGGAGGAAAATTTGGGTCGTGACATTATTGCCTTATATACTTGGTACACTATTTCGTACATCATTTCATGCATGTAGGTCCTGATAGACAGTTGGATAGACCTTCCCAGTAAACGGAGTCAAACATCAGCTTGGTTGGCAAGCTCTGCTTCCTCAGAGTGACCGGGTCTAACCTTGGAGTCCATTTTATATATAAAGTTTGATGGGTAGGTGTTGATACCCAATTTTTCTCTCATATTTTTAATATATATATATATATATATATATATATATATATATATATAATATGG
>ML390767.1:55357-93181 GCA_005239525.1 Nicotiana knightiana
TATATATATATATATATATATATATATACTTTCAAAATTATGCATATGCACCATCACTTGATTTATAGACATATGTAAGCATTTTTCATAATTTCCTATAATTTTTAAAGGGCTTTAAATCAATTTATTCTTGCATTTTTATTATATAAATACTCATTAATTACTTCACAAATTATTTTACAATAATTTTATCATCTAATTTCACCATTTAAACCCATATTATGTTTAAATGTTTTTAACATATTTGCCATAATTGCACTTGCATTTTTAAGGCCAAATTGTACATTTGCAATAATAGCCTATATGTACTTATCATTACTTTAGTTATGCCAAAATAATCCTTTTATACTTTTTATAGTATTAAATAACTATTTTTACTTATTTTATACCCAAATGATATTTTTATTATTTATTTATTATTTTTACAAATTATTTATAAATTAAAATTGAAACAACAACCCATTTTTTAAGCTAATTTCAGACCAACCCCTAGCCCAATTACTTGAAATACACTAGTCCAACACCCCATCCCAAACCAAACAACCCAACCGGTAACCCATTTATATAACCGACCCAACCTACCGTTTAATCTTGGTCGTTGATCTTTCAAGATCAACGACCCCCGTTTACCTAACCCTCTTAATTAACCCCTCCTAACCCTAATCCCCCCATTCTCTACCATCTGTCATCCTTAAACTCCTAAACGCTCTCTTCGCCTATGAAACTCTAGCACCGTCACCCATTTCCCCTCCAGTTCCAGCCCAGATATGGAATTTGATTCCCTTACCTTATCGATCCCTACTTGCTATTGGATACTCGTTTATGGTATCACATAATTGCTTGCCTAACATGGCAAGCTGATTTCCTTTACTTTGAACCAAATCTGGTTCGTACCTTTGCTTCTTTCCATCTATGTTCATTATCGTCCCTTTATGGTATGAATCTCCGAGATTTTTGTTCGATTCTTCACTTACCCTAAAGTTAGGGTTCTGATATTTTCAGATCTGTTATGGTTTTCTATTTTTTTGTTAAATATTTTCCTTTAATTTTTTTGTGCATCTTTATTATAATTAGTCTGACTAATTTTTACCGTAAAAATTAGGGGTTTTGATTCAATATTTAATGCTGTTGTTTATCCGTCTCTATGCATCTTTATTATAGTTTTTCTTTTGATATTCTTGACTAATTTTAATTATCCTAAAAATTAGGGTTTTCGATTTTAATAGATTTTCGCCAAACCTGTTTCAACCTTTAATGTTTCAATCTCTGTGAATTTCCTTTATTGCTTCTGACTGATTTCACTTACCCTAAAATTTAGGTTCAAACCTTAATTATTTCCGTCTATATTTCTTTGTATTTTTTCCTAATTTCTAGGGTTTTCGACTATTTGATTATTTTCCTTTTAATGTTTCTGTCTATCTGTCTTTAACCATGGTCCATTAATTGCTGACTAATTTTACTTACCCCAACATTAGGGTTTTGAAATCAGTCTTTCCTTTTGTATAGTACGGTATTTCCTTATTTTCTTTCGTTTTACCTGTTCTTGCCTTATTTCGACCAGTATGTGATTAATAATTTGTGTTACTCCCTTACTGGCCTGATTTTATGTTCTGATTATTGGAGCCGAATTCTAATTAGCTTTGGACTTATTTCTTACCTTATTCTTAGCTACTGATTGATTATATATAAGGTTTTCCTTAAATTAAGTGGTACTTTATTCGATTCTGCCCTGTTAATTGATTCATGTTGGCCTTAATTGATTGTTAATTTATTCCCATACCTTATTTATATGATATTGGTTCCTTACCTTATTAGTTTGCTTCATTAAGTGCTATAAAAAAATCCCTCTCACTCCCTCTAGAACAACTCGACAATTGAAAACTTTACAACTTTCAAATTCTCTGTTCTCAAAAAACATAAGCTCTCTTTTTACTCTCTTGTTCTAATTTCTGCACTAAGTGGCTCTTATTTGGTTGGCTGAAAGCCAAGGCCAAATTCCCTGGATTCTAACTGCTATTGCATTCCTGTTTGCTTTCTTCTCAACTGGTATGTCTTAACTCCTACTATTCTATTCTCCATGCTTTATTTGATTAATCTGTTCCAATCTTCAGTATGATTCTGCTTGCTATGTGACTACATGATCCCATTTAGTGATAATACTAGACTAAGTTATCTCCAATAATATGAAACCCTTCCTAAGTCAGTTTAGTTTCCATGT
The DNA here is from genome assembly GCA_005239525.1 of Nicotiana knightiana. Lineage (NCBI taxonomy): Eukaryota > Viridiplantae > Streptophyta > Magnoliopsida > Solanales > Solanaceae > Nicotiana > Nicotiana knightiana. Next base: position 57,576 of record ML390767.1, read on the forward strand.
TCCGAACTTTGCTAGATACTGCGAGCATGTAATCAAATATGTGGCTAACTCATGTATCCTATCTGTTTAATTCAAGTGATTTTGCCTCTGTGATTGCTTTAAATACTAGTATGAATATCTAGCCTAATCAAATGCCAATTTGTTTGAACTATGTGTGAACTTGGACTTTGTTTTTTTCTTGGTGAAGTTCTGTTTGCAACTCTATATTCTGAATCTGCTTGCTTCTGAAAAACTAAACCTTTTAAAAACCTGCCCCCCTTTTTACCCTTATGCATTGGTTTTCAAACTCCTACTCTTAGTTATTTAGGTTCTCACCACCCCCTGTGTGAGCAATGCCTAGGGTCCTTGAGACTCCTCCGAACTCTGACACATTGGGGCCGGTCTTCCAATCTTCTATGAACTATTTTTCTGAGTATGTTTCTGGTGGGAGCACTGCTCGGGGTCCTTGAGGCCCTTGGGAACTTTGACACACCAGAAACCCAATTTTATGTGCCATGAATGAATCACTATTATGCTCCAAAGTTGCTATGTTGGAAGGCCTGGTTCCCAGGTTTATATTGGGCATATGAAGGCTCCCTATAGTGTAATGGATACTATTATGTAATTTATTCATTCTGGGTTGTAATAATTTCTGATATAACAGATTTGGGATTGATCAGTGAAAGCTGGGGATTTCCTTCTATTTTTGTTAAACTTAGGTAGAAATCCTGCCTATAAGTTTAATTATGTTGATCAAGTCATGTGATTGCTATTACTTGTTTAGAGATCCTGCCTATAGGAATTTCTTGATTGTTTAGTTCTATACTTTTTCATTTACATATTAGATCCTGTTTATAGGCTTTTTCGTTAATTCTGCATTAGAAATCCTCTTCCTAGGATCCACAAATATTTTTAACTCAATGTGCATTAGTGACCATGTCGATAGGATTCTGTTTGTTTGGAATAATAACCTTTCTGGCAATCTGCTTAAAATCCTGCCTACATACGATTAATAGATACCATGCTTATAAGAAATAAAAATTAGTTCAAACCTAGAAATCATACCTATAGGATTTATACTAATGATATCATGCCTATAGGGTGAAATCAGTTTTCAAACTTAGAAATCCTGTCTATAGGAGTTTAAATCAAGTCAGTAATTAGAAATCATGTGTATAGGAGTTTAAATCAATTCTGCAATTAGAAAGCATGCCTATAGGATCTAAAAGGGATAAAAAATTTGTCTTTATGAGTTAAAATCATTATCGTGCGTAGAAATCATGTTATTGGTCTATAATTAATAAACTCATAGAAAGCATGCCTATAGGGTTCCGTTAATCAGTTCTGAGTTCGACCAATTCTGGTTATCACTTAAGCAAATATGTAGGGATTGCTAATTATTCTAGGCCTAAAATATTGTGACATCTTGCTGCCTGGAAGTGCCCAGGTTCATGCTTAATAAAGTCAGTAGGCAAACAAATAGGTCTCAATGATCGCTTTAATAAAACTGCTTCTTTACATTCTGTTTCTGCTCATATAGATATCTTGCCTATGGGATTCTAAAATTAACAACGTATGCTGATTCAATTGCGTGCATTTGTTGCTTATGTATGGAGGTCAATGTGAGCCTTTATTTGTTTCCTTAAATGAAAGTCCTATTTGTATTTTGTCGCCTAGATTTCTCATTTTAAGCAACATAGGTCAGTCTAGAACCACCCTAAATAGATACCTCCAAGGGCCACAAATAAGGGACAGGTTGTGCACGCATAAGAAACGAGTTAGAAGCTATTAGAACGATTAGGTAACAACTGAAAGATAGTAATTGGGTAGTAAAGGAGATGATAGCCCGTGCGCTAATGCTTTGAGTAGTACCCCAACTTGGGGAAGTTACAAAGTATTGCATGGAATGATCCTATAGGCTAAAAAACCTAGGACCCCCTTTAATCCTGTTTAAAGTAACTTGTATTGTCCAAATTGTTTCCCTCCCCTTTTAGACTAATTCGCTTAATTTAAGTTCGGTCGGGACCCATCGTTGTGGACCTCGAGGGATGCCTAACACCTTCCCCTCGAGGTAATTTGAGCTCTTACCTGATTTATGGTGATGCAAACTGGTCTATGATTTAATTGTTCTAGGTGTCCTAACACACCTTAATCCATTAGGTGGCGAATATTCCAATCCTTTACCCAATCCCAAAAGAAGGAGTTGTCCCAAAAATGTTAAAACCCGATTTCGCGAGAAAGAGGGTGCGCGATAGCATGGCGACTCTGGTGGGGATGTTTCTAGGCTCTTACCATAACGAACCTGATTTTGTGAATTAGTCTTTAAACATATCTTTATTATTCCGTCAATACTTGCATACCCCTTCCCCTTCCCACTTTATGTGTGCTTATTTGCCTATCTTCAGTTAGTTATGATTTCTCTTTCTTGTTTTGTTACTCTTTACTGTGGAAACTAACTTCTCTCTTTATTTTCTTTCTTAACTGCCTTTACAATTATTAAATACCACATTTATCATTTTTCCATCGTGCAAATACGTGACAACGTGCTATTTTCTGTCGCATAAATCATGCTTAACATCATATTCCACTTGTGCGTAATTAATACCATAGCAACGCTTCATGAGTGTTTGAGCTCTTCCTATATCACCCTATTTGAATTTGGAAAGGCTTATTTGCGGTAAAACTAGTCGATCAGTGGTGCAGTCGACGGTTCCGTGCCTTTCCCCTCAAGTCATCCGCTTAAGGGTACCAATCTAGACCTCTATAGAAACCTTACTCTGATTATAACTGTACATGTATCATGGTCAAACCTAGCCTGGGTTAATATGTTGTCCACATAATAAACCTTTAAGGAAAGCCTTGTCCAAAGTCGACCAGGGTTTCCATAATCCCAACGGACACAACCACGATATGTGCATTAGTTTGGAGAAATAAGTGCCAATATGCTAATCATTAATGTATAAATAGTTGAATCTGGAGAGGGAAAGGGTCTAACCTTATTTGTTTTGCAGAAAATGAGGCACGAAGTCCCCAGGTTCAACATGGTCCGTAACATACCACCATTGTTTCTAGATTGGTGGGAAGACCTTCTGTCAAGTGATAAAAACCATGTGAAAAGAGTCATTGGAAACCTTCCTTCCTTATTAGATATCCAACCAAATAACATGTTGATTGAATCTGCTACTACGTTCTGGGACGGAGAAAGAGTCGTATTCCATTTTGGCAACATAGAAATGACCCCTATTTTGGAGGAAATAGGGGGATTCGCTAGACTACCTGGGACAGTCCCGTTTATTGGTGCCGAAAAATCGCACTCCTAGAGTGTTTCTGAAAATGATGGGTTTGAAAAAGAATGACGACTTGGTGTGTCTAAAGAAAAGTCCTATGTACCCTTTGACTTCCTTTATGAACGATACGGTCACAACAAATCCTACTGTATCTTCCATGACGAGTTCTCTATCACTTCCTTAGGTTGGATTCATCGCAGGGTTTACGTGTTTATCGTATGCTTCTTGGGTATGATAGTGTTTCAAAGAAAAAAGGACATAATTCACACTAGACTGGCCATGGTAACCAAATCTTTAATGGGGAAATCGAGGGACAAACATATACTATTGTCCCTATGATTATAGCAGACATATATCGGGCCTTAGATCGCTGCCAGAAGGGGTTCAAACACTTCGAGGGTTGTACTCTGCTACTACAAAACTGGTTGCTAAAACATTTTCAGAGAGGTCAATACCACCAAGAGTTTCCGCGAAGGCCGTGGAACGATCACATAGACTTTCATCACCCCAAGAGAATGACCTTTATCCTAGATAGGTTTTCTCAACCGGAGAATGCTACAGAATGGGTGCAATTTTTGACAACTTGACTAAGGACCAGGTTCATTGGATGTTCGAGTGGTTCCCCACCAATGAGTTCATCATCCGATCTAGGGACGCTCCACACTTGGTGTTGATCGGGTTAGAGGGTTACACCCCTATGTTCCTATCAGGGTCATGAGACAAGCTGGTAGAAAACAGATTATACCACGAGTCTCCAAAATGAGTCACTACAGGGCGGATTTCCAAGATGATGACATCCCATATAAATGTGAAGCTCAACATATGTGGCATTTATTGTAGAAAGGGACACCATCGAGCCGGATCGATATCACGCAGGGCATGTGCACTTTTACCCACGTGGTTGGAAGACTGCATAGAAGGAATAGTCGAGCCAGGGTCGGTCGAGGTAACATAGTCATAGATGAAGCTGCCGAAGCACCGGTGAAGTATAACAGACTGCGCAAGAGGGTTCGTAAGTCCGAGGCTGAGCATCTGGAACAACACAAGACTGATATGGAATTAATCAATGAATGGAGAGAAATGGCTACCATATTGAATGAAAGGCTAGAATTTCTGGAGCAGGGTCTGATGGAGTTGAAAGGGAAGATGAGGAAAAGAGTCATAGACTGCCAGAATGCTGAAGGTATCGAAGGAGGACATCTCGCCAGGGCATACCTGTTGCTGGACATCCGCGACCTGGGGAACCTGATCGATGGAGCCAAGAGAACCAGGCCTGAAGAAGGTCCTTCTGGGACCAAGTAGATTAGGCTTATTCGTTTTTGCTTTTCGAATGTAATAAGGCCAAGTGTCATTAGTGACTTACTTTATTGTCATTTTAGATTCATTTTATTTATCGCATTAATGAAATGAGGCAATTATTGGCATTAAAATTCTCCAAATCTACTTGTCGCTAGGCCTACCTCGAGCATAACGAGGCTCCCAAATTAGGACGCGAATTTACATTCCTGCAATATGTGTTTAAATACTGCAAACATTTTTCAGAACTCTCACTAACTTGGTTACCTTTTTATTTTTCTTTCTTTTTGATTATTCCCATCCCCTAAGGTTGGTTCACACATACTGCATCATCAGCTTACCACACCAGATCCAGAGGCCCTCCACCTCCTCCTCCTCCAAGTGCATCAAAGGCAAAGGGAAATCTAAGATGGATGGTATGAGTGGCGTCACAAAAGATAACCCCACACATGATGAGAATGTGGAAACTTCTGATGGTCAGAGTACCCCGGCACCAAATGACTTGGTTTTGCGGCTTGAACAGAAGATACTTGAACTATAGAGTGAGCTTGAGCAGGTCCGTAATTTGGCAAACCTCTCCCTCACACTAAACGTCCCAGATATCAACCATCTAAATACCCAAAACCCGGCACCTCCTCAGAGTATACCCAACCAACACCCACAAAATCCTCCCGCACGCCAACAATATGCAAGCCCTCCTCAAAATCCTTTACCCATACCTACATCTCCTCAACATCAGCATCTCCCGACTCAATGTCCGCAAACCACTTATCACACTCCTCAGAATACTCTCAGCCTACCCCCGATCCCCAAATTTCAACCAATGATCACCACTACACCCAAACTCCTGGCATTCACCAAAACAACCCCATATAGTGGAAACTTTACCCCACTCCGCGTCAGCCAATCTCATATACACTGGAATCTGCCGAAAAGGACATGCTCATTAAGCACATGGCAGAAGAGCTCAAGAAACTCACAAGATGGGTTCAGGGTGTTGAAGGAGGCAAAGGAATTGAAGATTTGAATTATGAGGATTTGTGCATTCAGTCAGATGTGGAACTGCAGGAGGGTTACAAACCTCCTAAGTTCGAGATGTTCGATGGAACGGGTGACCCAAAGGTACATTTGTGAACCTACTATGACAAGCTCGTAGGGGTTGGAAAGGACGAAAGGATTCACATGAAGCTATTCATGAGAAGCCTCACTGGAGACGCCCTATCTTGGTACATAAGTCAAAATCCCAAGAAATGGGCTAATTGGGTAAGCATGGCATCAGATTTCATGGATAGATTCAGATTCAACACGGAAAATGCACCAGACGTCTTCTATATCCCGAATCTCAAAAAGAGGCCCACTAAGACTTTCCGCGAGTACGCTACTCGATAGAGATCAAAAGCAACGAAGGTCAAGCCGGCATTAGATGAAGAGCAAATGAACAAGTTCTTTGTCAAGGATCAGGATCCACAATACTATGAAAGGTTAATGGTAATCGAGAATCACAAGTTCTCCGATATCATCAAGCTCGGAGAAAGGATCGAGGAAGGTATCAAAAGTGGAATGGTGACGTTTTTCGAGGCACTGCAGGCCACAAATAAAGCACTACAATAAGGTGGCATATCAAAGAAGAAAGAAGTGGGAACAATAATGGTTGCCCAAGGTCCGAAATCTCCATTTGTGTACCAAACACCTCCACCCATATACCAAACTTCACCTCCCAGATATCCTAAACCCTATACCGCCTACCAAACATATAATACTAAACCAACATATTATCATTCACCTCCAACTCGTCCAAATTACCAAAAACCTAGGCCCAATTTTGATCGCAAACCACCCAAACAATGCACCCCTATTGCTGAACCCATTGACCAATTGTATGAAAGATTAAAAGTTGCTGGATATGTCACCCTTATTCCCGCCGTGACTATGGAAAAATCATCACAATGGGTCAATCCGAACAAGACGTCTACGTACCATTCTGACATGAAGGGACATATTATTGATGAATGTCGCACCCTTAAAGATAAGATCCAAACAATGATTGATACGAAGGTCATACAGGCAAAAGAAACCACACCCAATGTCCGCAACAACCCCCTCCTATATCATAGGGGTGAAGGAGTCAATGTAATATAAACTAATGATGAATGGGATCTCGAGGGATCAATCGGACTTATTCGGGAAGGTGATGATCCTAAGAAGCCGGCAGTCACGCTCAATCCCATTGTGGTACAGGTACAGCCTCCAGTCAAAGTTCAGGTAGCCACATCGGCTCCCTTTGGAGAAGTGACACCACCTGCAGCTACACCTGCTCTGTTTGATGTAGAAGTACCCACACCTTTCACCGTAACGGTGGCATCCATACCACCCTTCAGTTCCAACGTTGTACCTTGGGATTATGTTTCCGAAGCTAAGAGAAAAGGGAAAGTAAAGACGGAAGAGTCCGGCACTGCACAAGGAATGACCAGAACATGAGGAATTTACACACCTGAGCATTTGGGAGAGACTAGTAAGCAAGCTTCTAACAACAACCCGTCACTGAAACTGGTCTGGACGACCTTTGAAGGAAAGTACAAGCAAAGGAGTATTCTATTGTTGATCATCTGAATAAGATTCCCGCCCAGATATCCATCTTATCGTTGATACAAAATTCCGAAGCACACAGGAATGCTCTAATGAAGGAACTGAATGAAACATATGTGCCCAACAACATTACTAGCGGAGAAATGGCCAACATGGTGGGACACATGTTAGAAAGCCATAAAATCACCTTCCATGAAGACGAATTGCCACCTGAAGGATTGAGCCACAACAGGGCACTGCACATCACAGTGCAATACGAAGATAAGTTCATTGCCAGAGTTCTGATAGACGGAGGGTCCAGCCTCAACATTTATCCCCTGACAACTATGAAGAGGTTGGGCAAGGGCCTACATGAAATACGAGCAGGATCTATGAACGTGAAAGCATTTGATGGGTCATAAAGAGCCACGATTGGAGAAACCAACATATGCTTACAAATGGGTCATATCCGCCTCCTACAATCTGTTGCTGGGACGGCCTTGGATACATGCCGCTAGAGCTGTCGCATCCACTTTGCACCAATCGATAAAATTTGAATGGAACCATTGAGAAGTGATCATCCATGGAGATGAGAGCAACCCCATTTACACTAGTCAGACTGTTCCGGTGGTAGAAAACAGAAGGAAGTTAGGTGGAGAAACCTACCATCACATCGAACGTGTTAACACAATTGAGAAGGATAAGTGGTGGAGTAGAAAAATAGAGAGCATACTGGCATGGGCAGGGTATGAACCTGGCAAGGGGCTTGGTAAAAAGCTTTAATGTATCTCCAAACCAGTACAACTGAAGCGCCATGGCACAAAATTCGGGCTCGGATATCAGTATACCTGGCAGGAATATCGGAATTGGTTGCCACCATGGCGTAGTCCATACTATCCTCTTGAGAAACCCGTGTTGCACCTGAATCATACCTTCCAGCAGACCGATACAATTCGGAGATTAGAGGAAGAAGAAGCATTGGAAGCATTGAGGAATTTTTTCTTGGAAGACGATGATATAGATTGTTGTGTAATAGTTGAGGAGGAGGAGGAAGGAGGCCTCACTATCCAGATTGTGGAGAGAGGAGCATTCCTCAAGAACTGGACTGTTAGACCATCAAGGGCCCGATGAGTTTCGGGGTAGCGAGGCTGATAACATTGTTTACTTTTGAAAATGATTTCCTCTTTGGCATTTTGTTTTAAATAATATTTTATTTTCAGTGTTCCGTTTCGAAAAACATTATTTGAAATCATTTTGTTTAAAATTTTAAATGCCTTGATATTTTATTATTACTATTTATCTTTCATATCTTTATCCCTACAACATTACTATTTCTTACCCTGATGAACCAAAGACTGTGACATGTAATGAGACAATGCAACAAAAGGACAGTGACTCAGAAGAAATAGAAGATGAGGATGTAATACCTGAGGAAATTGTCAGAGAAGTGGATAACTTTGAGAAGCCCAAGTCCAACATGGACGAGACTGAGATAGTCAACTTGGGAGATTCCGAAATCGTCAAGGAAACCCGCATAAGCATCCATTTGTCACCGTCAGAGAAAGAAGAATACACTCGGTTCCTGAAAGAATATGAGGATATCTTTGCATGGTTATACGACGATATGACAGGGTTGAGCACATCCATAGTGGCTCACAAGTGACCTACAAATCTAATGTGTCCACCAGTGAAGCAAAAACTCAGGAATCAAGCCAGACATGAGCCTGAAAATCAAGGAGGAAGTCACTAAGCAGATCAAAACCAAGGTCCTCAGATTAGTTGAGTACCCAACTTGGTTGGCCAATATTGTACCAGTTCCAAAGAAAGATGGAAAAGTTAGAGTTAGTGTTGATTATCGGGATCTAAACAGAGCAAGTCCCAAGGATGATTTCCCGCTACCAAACATACACATTCTGATCGACAATTGCGCCAATCATGAACTCCAGTCCTTTGTAGATTGCTTCGTGGGTTACCATCAGATTTGGATGGACGAAGAAGGCGCAGAGAAAACAACCTTCATCACACCATGGGGAGTGTACTGCTAAAAAATGATATCGTTCAGTCTGAAGAATGTTGGGTCCACTTACATGAGGGCTATGACAATGATCTTCCATGATGTGGTACATAAAGAAATAGAAGTATATGTTGACGACGTCATCATAAAATCCAAGAGGGCTACAGATCACATAGCAGATTTGAGGAAATTCTTTGACCGGCTATGGAAGTACAATCTAAAGTTAAATCCCACAAAGTGTGCCTTCGGGGTTCCTACCGAAAAATTTTGGGATTCATCGTCAGTTGCCGAGGAATAGAGTTGGACTCGTCAAAGGTTAAAGCCATCCAGGAATTACCACCACCAAAAATCAAGAAGGATATGATGAGTTTCTTGGGACGCCTCAACTACATCAACCGGGGCAACTCCCTATCTGCTGGTTTATGGTACCAAATCCGTCATTCCCGCCGAGGTAGAAATTCCTTCTTTGAGAATCATACAAGAAGCCGAGCTCAGCGATGCAGAATGGATAAGGAGACACTATGAGCAATTAGCCCTCATAGACGGCAAGAGGATGAATGCAGTGTGTCACATCCATCTCTATCAGAATAGAATGTCCAGGGCTTTCAATAAAAGGGTCAAACCAAGACAGTTCACGCCGAGGCAGCTGGTATTGAAATGGATCTTTCCACATCAAGATGAGGCCCAAGGGAAATTCTCTCCCAACTGGCAAGTTCCTTACATGGTTCACAGAGTACTGACAGGAGGAGCACTCATACTCGCAAAGATGGACGGAGAAATCTGGCCAAAGCCTATCAGTTCAGATGCAGTCAAAAGATACTATGTGTAAACCACTTTATGCTTCTTCATATGATGTAAATTGAAATACGCTCGACATGATTCCCGTTTAAGAGGGGATACGTAGGCATCCCTGTGGATTCGGTCACAATTCAATAAAATTTCCATTTTCCCCACAATCAAAAACTGGGGCAGAATTTTGAGGAGGACCCTCAAAATTCCGAAGTAAGTTTAGTCAACCGCAAGATACGAAACGGTCAGAAAGTTCATCTAGTTAACTTAGGCAGAATTTTGAGGAGGACCCTCAAAATTCTAAGGCAGAGGAAGTCACAATGTCTCTAATTGTGTCACAGTTACTAGTTCATCTAACTAATTTTTTAAGCTGCATGTTATTATACACGCGTGCTTTTGAAAAGAAACTTTACTTTTAGCCAAATGCTACCCTTGACAACTTGATCAGGATCCTCGGACAGAACGAAGCAGATCAAGCAAGCAAAGACACGAACCAACCTTCCCCGCGAAACTCACAAATTTTCTTTGGATGCAGGACTATGTCATCATGATGAGCAGCATCGCAACAATACAATCGCAATGTACAAAACACATTTCCAGCTAAGAACACTTCACTCTTACTCTTACACTTGCATAAGGCTAAGCACTGCCTTCTCTTTGCATGAGACTAAGCCCTGTCTCAATCCTCGCATGAGGCTAGGCCCTGCCTCCCCACTTGCATAAGGCTAAGCACTGCCTTCTCTTTGTATGAGACTAAGCCCTATCTCAATCTTGCATGAGGCTAAGCCCTCCCTCCCCATTTACATAAGGCTAAGCACTGCCTTCTCTTTGCATGACACCTAGCCCTGTCTCAATCCTTGCATGATGCCCTGTCTCCCCACTTGCATAAGGCTAAGAACCTCCTTCTCTTTGCATGGGACTAAGCACTGTCCTGAATCTCGCTCGAGACTAAGCATTGTCTCTCTTGCATTGCTCTCTTGCATCGGGCTAAGCTCTGCGCTCAACTTCATACAAGACTAAGCCTTGTCTTGTTGCCTCTAGAATCATACCTCTTCACCTCATAGGTTGAAATATAGCCAACTTGTCCGAAGGCGTCATAGTCCGAAGGCACCATCCTCATAGCCGGAAGACATCATGCCATGGCCTGAGGATCTCTCAAACTTGCACATCATTTTTCAAATGCATCATGGTTCGGAGGCACCATTTTCATGGCCCGAGAACATCATTTCATGGCCTGCGAATCCCTTGCCGCACAATTCATGGCTCGGGACGTCATGGTATAAGGACATCATCCTCAATTGTCCAAAGACAATTTTCATGGTCAGAAGAGAATTTGCATCATGTCTAAATTTACGCAAATTTATACGTATATGCTTGCAGTACATCTTTTGATTTGCAGGAGACCCAGTGAGTAACTGTTATCCCAACAGGAGCAATCCCGCTCCAGTTCCTTCAAATTATCTCAAACCTGACCACTCACCGTATCCATTTCATCCTATTCGAAACCTTTTGTCCGCCCTTGTGACAACTCCATCGGTTTATTCCACCGTTGGATCCAGAACTACACACGACCTGATTCCCGTAAAAGTAGTGATATGTAGGCAACTCAAAAGCCAAAGTGCGGCCTATATTTTTCAAATCGCTCCATTTGGTCATCATTTCTTTACCCGGCAACTCTTTCATCCTTCCCGGGTAAAGAGGGGCAGCTGTTGATACCTAATTTTTTCCTCATATTTTTTAAATATACATATATACTTTCAAAATAGTGCATATGTACCATCACTTGATTTATAGACATATGTAAACATTTTTCATATGAAACTATAATTTTTAAAGGGCTTTAAATCAATTTATTCTTACATTTTTATTATATAAATACTCATTAATTACTTCACAAATTATTTTAAAATAATTTTATCATCTAATTTCACTATTTATACCCATATTATGTTTAAATATTTTTAACATATTTGTCATAATTACATTTGCATTTTTTAAGGTCAAAATTGCACATTTGCAATAATAGCCTATACGTACTTATCATTACTTTAATTATGCCACAATAATCCTTTTATACTTTTTATAGTGTTAAATAACTATTTTTACTTATTTTATGCACAAATGATATTTTTATTATTTATTTATCATTCTTACAAATTATTTATTAATTAAAATTGGGTATTTAAACGACATCCAATTCTAAAGCTAATTTCAGACCAACCCCAAGCCCAATTACTTGAAATACACTAGACCAACACCCCAGCACAAACCAAACAACCCAACCGGTAACCCGTTTCTATACCTGCCCCAACCTACCGTTTAATCTTGGTCGTTGATCTTTCAAGATCAGCGGCCCCCGTTCACCTAACCCTTTTAATTAACCCCTCCTAACCCTAATCCCCACATTCTCTACCATCCTTCGTCCTTAAACTCCTAAACGCTCTCTTCGTCTCTAAAACCCTAGTGTCGTCACCCATTTCCCCTTCGATTCCATCCTAGATATGGAATCAATCATTGATTCCCTTACCTTATTGATCCCTTCTCGCTATTGGATACTCGTTTATGGTATCACATAATTGCTTGCCTAACATGGCAAGCTGATTTCTTTTACTTTGAACCAAATCTGGTTCGTACCTTTGCTTCTTTCCATCTATGTTCATTATCATCCCTTTATGGTATGAATCTTCGATATTTTTGTTCGATTCTTCACTTACCCTAAAGCTAGGGTTCAGATCTTTTCAGATCTGTTATGGTTTTCTATTTTTTTGTTAAATATTTTCCTTTAATGTTTCCGTGCATCTCAATTATAATTTTTCTGACTAATTTTTACCCTAAAAATTAGGGGTTTTGATTCTTAAAAAATCGAACCAAATCTGGTTCAATCTTTGATGCTGCTGTTTATCCGTCTTTATGCATCTTTATTATAGTTTTTCTTTTGATATTCTTGACTAATTTTAATTACCCTAAAAATTAGGGTTTTCGATTTTAACAGATTTTTGCCTGTTTCAACCTTTAATGTTTCAATCTCTGTGTATTTCCTTTATTACTTCTGACTGATTTCACTTACCCTAAAATTTAGGTTCAAACCTTAATTATTTCCGTTTATATGTCTTTGTATTTTTGCTTAATTTCTAGGGTTTCAGACTATTTGATTATTTTCCTTTCAATGTTTCTGTCTATCTGTATTTAACCATGGTCGTTAATTGCTGACTAATTTTACTTACCTCAAAATTAGGTTTTTGAAATCAGTCTTTCCTTTTGTATAGTATTGGTATTTCCTTATTTTTCGTTCGTTTTACCTGTTCTTTCCTTATTTGGACCAATATGTAATTAATAATTTGTGCTACTCCCTTACTGGCCTGATTTTATGTTGTGATTATTGGAGCCGACTTCTAATTGGCTTTGGAGTTATTTTTTACCTTATTCTTAACTACTGATTGATTCTATATAAGATTTTCCGTAAATAAAGTGGTACTTTACTCGATTCTGCCCTGTTAATTGATTCATGCTGACGTTAATTGATTGTTAATTTATTCCTATACCTTATTTGTATGAGATTGGTTCCTTACCTTATTAGTTTACTTCATTAAGTGCTATAAAAACCCCTCTCTCACTCCCTCTAGAACAACTCAACAACTGAAAACTTTACAACTTTCAAATTCTCTATTCTAAAAAAACTTAAGCTCTCTTTACTCTCTTGTTCTAATTTATGCACTAAGTGGCTCTTATTTGGCCGGCTGAAAGCCAAGGCCAAATTCTCTGGATTCTAACTGCTATTGCATTCCTGTTTGCTTTCTTCTCAACTGGTATGACTTAACTCCTACTATTCTGTTCTACATGCTTTATTTGATTAATCTGTTTCAATATTCAGCATGATTCTGCTTGCTATGTGACTAAATGATCCCACTTAGTGATAATACTAAACTAAGTTATCTCCAATAATGTGAAACCCTTCCTAAGTCAAGTTTTGTTTCCCTGTTCCGAACTTTGCTAGATACTGCGAGCATGTATCAAATATGTGGCTATCTCATATATCATGTCTGTTTAATTCAAGTGTTTTTGCCTTTGTGATTGCTTTAAATACTAGTATGAATATCTAGCCTAATCAAATTCCAATTTGTTTTGAACTATGTAATGGACATGGACTTTGTTTGTTTCTCGGTGAAGTTCTGTTTGCAACTCTATATTCTGAATCTGCTTGCTTCTGAAAAACTAAACATTTTAAAAATTTGCCCCCCCTTTTTACCCTTATGCACTGGTTTTCAGACTCCTACTCTTAGTTATTTAGGTTCTCACCACCCCCAGTGTGAGCACTGCCTAGGGTCCTTGAAGCTCCTCCGAATTCTGACACATTGGGGTCGGTCTTCCAATATTTTATGAACTATTTTTCTGAGTATGGTTCTGGTGTGAGCACTGCCCGAGGTCCCTGGGGCCCTTGGGAACTTTGACACACCAGAAACCCAATTTTATGTGCCATGAATGGAACTATTATGCTCCAAAGTTGCTATGTTGGAAGGCCCGGTTCCCAGGTTTATATTGGGCCTATGAAGGCTCCCTATAGTGTAATGGATACTATTATGTATTTATTCATTCTGGTTTGTAATAATTTATGTAATAACAGATTTGGGGTTGATCAGTGAAAGCTGGGGGGTTTCCTTCTATTTTTGTTAAACTTGGGTAGAAATCCTGCCTAAAGGTTTAATTATGTTGATCAATTCATGTGATTTCTATTACTTGTTTAGAAATCCTGCCTATAGGAATTTCTTGATTGTTTAGTTCTATACTTTTTCACTTACATATTAGAGATCCTGTTTATTGGCTTTTTCGTTAGTTCTATATTAGAAATCATGTTCCTAGGATCCACACATATTTTTAACTCAACGTGAATTAGTGACCATGTCTATAAGATTCTGTTTGTTTGGAATAATAACCTTTCTGGAAATCTGCTTAAAATCCTGCCTACATACCACTAATAGATACCATGCTTATAGGAAATAAAAATAAGTTCAAACCTAGAAATCATGCCTATAGGATTTAGACTAATAGATATCATGCATATATGGTGAATTCAGTTTTCAAACTTAGAAATCCTGTCTATAGGAGTTTAAATCAAGTCATTAATTAGAAATCATGTCTATAGGAGTTTAAATCAATTCTGCAATTAGAAAGCATGCCTATAGGATCTAAAAGGGATAAAAATCTGTCTTATGAGTTAAAATCAGTATCGCGCTTAGAAACCATGTTATATGTCTATAATTAATAAACTCATAGAAACCATGCCTATAGAGTTCCGTTAATCAGTTCTGAGTTTGACCAACTCTAGCTATCACTTAGGCAAATCTGTAGGGATTGCTAATGATTCTGGGCCTAAAAAATTGTGACCTCTTGCTGCCCGAAAATGCCAGATTCATGCTTAATAAAATTAGTAGGCAAACAAATAGGTCTCAATGATCGCTTTAATAAAACTGCTTCTTTACATTCTTTTTCTGCTCATATAGATATCCTGCCTATAGGATTCTAAAATTAACAAAGTATGTTGATTCAATTGCGTGCATCTGTTGCTTATGTGTGGAGGTCAATGTGAGCCTTTATTTGTTTCCTTACATGAAAGTCCTATTTGTATTTTTGTTTGTCGCCTAGATTTCTTATTTTAAGCAACATAGGTCAGTCTAGAACCACCCTAAATAGATACCTCCAAGGGCCACGGGTAAGGGACGGGTAGTGCACGCATAAGGAATGAGTTAGAAGCTATTAGAACGATTAGGTAACAACTGAAATATAGTAATTGGGTAGTAAAGGAGATGATAGCCCGTGCGATAATGCTATGAGTAACACCCCAACTTGGGGAAGCTACAAAGTATTGCATGGAATGATCCTATAGGCTAAAAAACCTAGGACCCCCTTTAATCCTATTTAAGGTAACTTGTATTGTCCAAATTGTTTCCCTCCCCTTTTAGACTAATTCGCTTAATTTAAGTTTGGCCAGGACCCACCATTGTGGACCTCGAGGGATGCCTAACACCTTCCCCTCGAGGTAATTTGAGCTCTTACCTGATCTCTGGTGATGCAAACTGTTTTATGAGTTAATTTCTCTAGGTGGCCTAACGCACCTTAATCCGTTAAGTGGCGAATCTTCCAATCCGTACTCAATTCGTCCCAAAAATGTCGAAACCCTATTTCGCGAGAAAAAAGGGGCGCGTCAATAGGTCGAGGCCCTGTGCCGATGTTGATACAGTTCACTTATCTGTAGAGACTTGTAGGCGAGTCCTGTATTATTTGTATATAAGTATTGTGGCCTTACCAATCCTGTGTACATGTTAGTTTGGTATTGCTGGTTGTATACATTCATGGTGGCCTCGTCGGCCTTGATTGGTGTTGACAACTTGCATGTAGGCCTCGTCGGCCTAAGTTGAGGGTAACCCCTCCAGGGTTCACAGTTACAGAGTGGTACACTGGGGCCAAATATGTCACCGGGTGCCGGCCATGCCTCCCCAGGTTTGGGGCGTGACAATATCTTCTGTGGGTTTGGAATACAAAAAATTCATTTATGACAATGGGCCATAATTTATAGGTTCCAAAGTCACAAAGTTTTTGGAAGGATTAAAAATTAAATGAATTACATCTTCACCATACCACCAGAGTTCTAACGAATAGGCAGAGTCAACGAACAAGGTAACAATCCAAAACCTTAAAAAGAAGTTAGATGATTCTAAAGGCAAGTGGCCAGATGAGCTATCGGGTGTTTTGTGGGCATATCGGACCACAGCGAAGCCGAGCACGGGTGAAGCACCCTTCTCACTTGTATACGGTTTAGAGACTTTGATCCCGGTGAAGGTCGGGGAATCGACTATAAGGTTTTCCTGAACAAACGAGGAGATAAACAATGAAGCATTACTGATTAAACTGGATTTGCTTGAAAAGCACCAAAATTTGGCATATGTAAGGATGGTGGCACAAAAGCAAAGAATAGAAAGATATTACAACCGCAAAGAAAATCTCTGATATTCCAAAGTTGGGGATTTGGTTCTGAGAAAGGTAACTCAAAATACTCGGGAAGTTAACGCCGAAAAGCTGGGACCAACATAGGAAGGACCTTATCGAGTTTCAGCTATAACTAGTAAAGGTTCATATGAATTGAAAAATCAAGATGGAATTAAATTTCCAAGCAAATTGAACACGACTCACCTAAAAAGGTATTATTGCTAAAGATCCTTATTGGTACTGAAAGTATGTGTTGCACTATTTTTCCTTTTTATCCAGTTTTTGTCTCAATTGAGTTTTTCTGGCAAGATTTTTAATGAAGTAGCAATGTAAAACTTACTGCGAAGAAAGGGTCATCTGCAAAAAAAAGACTTCCAGTATTTAAATTCTCATACATAACATCCGAACACTAGGGGAACCATTATGTATGAAGGCACTAAAAGTGTTATGAAGATCAGGTATTGTTAGAATCGAAAAAAATGTCTTATCAAGATCGGGGACTGCATGATCAACTCCGTAGAAATAAGTTGTACAAGTTAGCCACATGTATTGGCAGCTTTATTTACTTTAAAAAGGATATTTATGTAAATGTACTTTTAAAGATAGATGGAATAAATCAAAGTTCTTTTATTTTTATCTTATTTCTTGTTTGAATGATAAGTTAATTTACTTTATTGTTTGAAAGTTAGTTAAAACTTCAAATGTACCGGAATGAAAAGGAGACGTCCTCTTCAAGAGCACCGTAAAATAAAGGCCCTCTCTTATGAAACCCTCATAGTCAAAGAGTAGATTCCAGAAGTGTTAATGCCCGGAATCAAAAGTTATGGGATGTGAAAAGATTCTCGAAACTTTGTCAGTTAAATGGAAAAAGAATATTTTTTGCACAATATTTAAGCAAAGAATTTATTTCATTAATTAAAATGCCAAACTCAATAAAGAAGTTTGGTAATAGTTACGATAATAAATAAAAGAAAAATGTATACATCAGTTATTCTTGCTGCTAGAGCCTGAAGGGAGAGAAGAGATTTCATTTTCTTTATTGGGAGAAGGTTTTTCCGCTTCCGGTTTGGGGCCTGCATCTTTACTCATCTTCTTCAGCTTCCTCTTTATTTATTATTCGGTCCCCGAATACTTGGAGTTATTTCGAGGAGTCAGAAGCAGCTGGCCGAGCTGGGAGGTTCTTGAGAGTAGTTGACTCCAGTTCACGAGCTTTGGCAATGCAGTCATTAATGTTTGCAATGTCTTCTTTGGTCTCCTCAAAAGTCTTCCTCTTCGTATGATATATGGCATAGATTTTCTCGAAGAGGATAGAATCTTAATGTTCTTGGATCTTAGGTCGTAATTTTTCAATCTTTGATTGGAGCTTATCATTTTCAGCTTTCATAATGCTAATTTTGGAATCAAGATCAACATTGGTGGTCGCGTGAAGTTGATTCTGCTCCATGACCTTTTTGAGTCTTTCTTCCATTCTTGGTCTCTTCTTCTCGGCAGCATTGGCCTCCTCGATTTTGGAGCGTAAGTTTGCCTCCAAGTTATTGACTCGTTCCATAAAAACAGACCCGCGCTAGGCAGCAACAGTCACAGTATCATGCAGGTCAACCCACTTAGCCTTTGCATCCTTAAGGTCTTCATGTAATTGAGCGGCTTCTTAGCTGTGGGCCATTCTATCTTGCTCAGATTGTTGTAACCGGACCTCGAGATCATCCATTTGAGAAATTTTTGCTTCCAATACCGGGAGGCACTCGACAAACTGATTACATTCAGTCGTTGGCCTGAAGAGGTTAAAGCTAAGGTTTTTATTTCAAAATATAACAAATAAAGAGTGATGGGATATGATTATATTAATACATGTGTCGATCAGTGCATGTTGTTGTTTAACAGATACTCCGTAGAAAGAGAGTCCATTTTTCTCCAATATTTTTCTATGACTAGCGGCTTCATATAATTGGCAAGCTTCACCAGCTTGGAAAGTATATGGCACTCATTCGAACCATAAGGATGACGTGTCATTTTCCATGAGGGTATTGAGTGGGTGCCGAGTAAGTATTTCCTAAATTTCCATGGTCGGGTGACCGTGGAGAAGAAGCAACTTCCATTTGTTCTTATGGAGCCGGTGTAGAGGTAACATCTGGTGGAAGTAGAGGAGCTTTTTACCGGCAAATAAGTTAGTGGTGGAGGAAATTCAGGGATTGAATTTATTTGATCAGAGAAATAGTAGGGATGCGAAAACGAGATGAAGCATTTTCAGATAATCCCATTTCTCCGAAGAGTCCCTGAACTTCTTTTGGTTGTGGAGTTTGAAGCGCGCTCGACTGAGCATCCGGTTGAGCTTATGAAGTTCTTCTTTGAACGGAAACTGCTTGATCATCAGTTTCTTCGTCATCGAGGACCACTGTGACTGGTTCGGTTGTGTTTCTTTCACATTCTTTTCCCGAGTCCCAGCCGAAGAGGTACATTTCCTCTTTGGTTTCTTGTTTTTGGGTTGGGGACTCGGGGAGGAGGAACCTTCACCGAAAGTGAGAGTAGATTCATGAGCTCTCTTTAGGTTAAGGACATTCTGCAGCACCCGTTGAGCTTCCTCTGGATCATCGAGAGCCTCAATATAAGGGTAAAGGGCGGATCCATTCGGAAGTCCTGTGTGGTACAAAAGGACAGTTAACAAATTGATTCTAAGTTATATTGAAAGACTGAAAAGGGAGGAAGAATTTTTGTTTACCATGGTTTTTAGCTTTCCACCCATGTTTTGGGACCATTTCTTTCCACCTTCGGGACTCCGGTGTGGTGATATCCAAAGTTTTCTATACCCATTGGGCCAGGTTCTAAACCCATGGAGGAAAATATTTTTAAACATGGAACAAAAAAGATATCCGAAGACTTATAAAGAAGATTCCATGATTCAGGAAAAGCAAGTGATGTGGTCGGGAGAATGTCTCAGGTAGAAATGACAACGGACCATTACATCTATCCACGATCATTGTCATCGTCAACGCTGGTAAGAAGGGCATGATGACCGCGTTTCCTAAGTTTTAGCACACTGATCTTTGGGGAGTAGAGATTCATCATGTGAGAAAGAGTTAGAGTTCCCTGGTCTCAGAACATAATTGGCGGAGGCAAGTCACCGTATGCCATACCGATAGGCCTGCCTGTGCCAAACATATTTAGTACTGGTGGTAAAATTCCAAAACTATTGGGTCAATTTTTTTTTCCACTTCCAAAGTAAAAGGGTATGTATAAACTTACATGAACCCTGGTTTGGAAGAGGTGACCCTTTCTATTTTACTAGGGGCGAAGATTTCAATATTGTTCCATTCGTAGTCTTCCTTTACAACATCTGGTAAGACGAATGGAAGAAGGGTACCTACGAAAGGGCCAGTGTCTATCACTTTTGGAATTAAAGGGATCTTTTTGTTCTTGAAGATCAGATTTGGTGTTAAGTTGAAGGGGTATGATGGAGTTTACGATAGGAGGTTCAAACTCGACATCAGCCTCATTTGTTTTTTTCTTCTTTGGGCCTCCACCGAAGAGAAGGCCAGGGTTTCTGAAGGCAGCAGTGTTAGAAGACACGATGGTAAGAAACTTGTGAAGAAAGATTTTGCGGAGAGAATTGAATTTCGCAAGTAGGGTTCCAAAGTAAATAGAAGAAGGAGTTGTAAAGGTAGAAAGTAAAAATTATTAGTAAAGAAGAAGTTTATAAACAGAAAACATCGTGGTCATGGTTACCTCGAAAACTGGCAAAAATATTTACCAAATCGGGGGGTAATACGTGTTCGGGTCATTAAATACGGAGAGACTTGTATCTTTTCAAGTGTCAGAAACTGTTTAGAAACTTGCCCGCTAATGAAAGAGGTTTTCTCTACTTACGATAACACCAAAATATCGTCGCTAAAAAGTAGGGAGACTATCTGTATGCGTAAAGTTGGTTAGTGACAGTTGGACGAATAAGGAGGTAACACGTGGATCTAAAGGCAGGTAAGATATAGGTCAGGAAGTAGCTGATAACGATTGCAACCATGTGACTGGTGTTGGGCAAATTTCGAAGGCAGAGTAACCGATCACAAAGATTAGAGAATTGATATCGGATAGCATTTAATGAACAACAATTACAGGGAAAATTTGCATTTATAGCCAACCTTTATGCAACCATCAATGACGCTTTTATTCTCACTCAAGATGAGCTTGATTTGAGGATCTTATCTCCCTAAATAGAGCTATAAATAGGAGAATTAGTATCCATTGTAGGACACGGAATATTTTGTACATAAAAGTTTGAATCAACTCTCATTCTATAACATTACTCTTTTACCTTGCTCTTAATATTATTCTTACTTTTGCTGCCGGAGAAGCTAAAATTCGTAACTAGACTTGTATTTCCCTTAAGTTCATTTCATAATCTTATTTCTGTTTTTATTTGTTTCATATTTCTAGGTTTTAATTCACGTGTCTATAAACCGCGTTATGAATTCAACTATACCATTTCACGAGTAAACAGTTATAAGGGATACAAAAGTAAAATTATTGATCTAACTCAAAACAGCTTAAAAGCCAAAAAACCATTATAATTGGGATTCCCCGATTTTGGCTTATTTTAAGTACTAATTTCTGCTCACGCGCGTTGCACGTGTATTCCATATCAATTAGTATAAATATTTTAAAATAATATAAATATTATTAAAATATATGTTAAGTTTAAACAAAACTTAAGGAAAAAGTACAAACTCAAAAGATGAAATGTTAATCTCATTTTAGTGGCATGGGTGTTGAACCAACAATGATGGAATATCTTCTAAACCTGCATCAAAAACACCTACTCAAAGTTTTCATACATTTATATGTAATAAAAAGAGGTCCTGATTTTACGATCCAATCATATGCCGATAATTAATCTAATCAATATATGCTATTCAACCCATATTTCAATGGAGTACTCTGACTAATTCGACATATTGTTAAAGAAATAAAAAATTACTTCTTTTACTTAGTTTTGATAAACAACCATACATAAACTATAAAAGAATAAAATTAAGAGAACAGTGATTATTTTTATTAATATAATTTTATTTTATTTTAATTAAAATACAATTTATGAAAGATAAACCGCAGATGAAAAATATTTGCCTCAACAAATATATAATACAAGAAAATTAAATTGAGTAGTTGACTTTCTTTCCTTTTTTTCATTAAAAAAAATAAGTATACATATAATCAAGAATTAACTATTATAAATTAAATAGCACCAAATAACAATGAAGAACATTAATAATACGTAGCATGACTGGTGCATTCAAGTGACAGATCATCGAAAAATCATAAAGAGCCAAATGGTTTTTTGCCTGGCTACCAAAAAGTATCCAAATATCAATTCATCCGCTGCCAAGAGGAAGATTTAAGATCAACCATTAGGTTCCGAAGAGCAAGAAAATATAATTAAATAAAGATGATTAAAAAAGGTTGAGCTCAAACATATATAATGGTGAAAATTGACATTTAATTTCTTACCACATGCATAGAGTGCAACTAACAGTTACAGTTGAAATATTTCTTTACAACTATAATGCTTTTAATCTCATATCAACACAGGTGAATATGGTGCTGAAACTGTTTAGAAACATAACTTTGTTTCTGTAATTAGGGTATTATATGAATTACATCTTTATACGTACGGAGGAATATCAAAGTCTAATTAAAAGAATATTAGGAGGAGACAATGTTTTGCCCGAAAGCACATAAAAACACTCAATATAAATTAATCGTCTCCATGCATGAACCAATATCATTGTTGTAGACTTGCTCAAGTACAACAGTTCAAAGTGTAGTATTGCATGACCATATTATACCAAGTTTTCCTTGTCGTAAAATGTTTGACACTACGAACAAATACAAATAGATTATCAGAACAACTAAATATGATTAATTGGCTCTTCACATTAAAGAAAATCATAGCTATGCAAATAAAGATCCTTTACATGCTACGACGCAAACATACTATATAGTATTTCAATGTAGAGAGGTCCAGTCATCCAGTAATTCCTTGGAGAATATAACATATCATTTAAAAAGTGATACTACTTACATTATTTCAGGTTTGTTAAAAAATGTAATAATAAAATAGTAAAAATTAATTTGCATACCTGGATCACTTTTCAAGAAGTGACAGTATTATAGGCAATCAATAGTATGTTCTCATGCTGCTTCACCACCACATCAAAAAGAACAATTCAGCTGAACAATTAGTCATTTTTATAAAGACTTTTTAAATTATAACTGCTCAAATTTTTCTTGTACTTTTTATAGAAGGATGAGAAGGTTCATTAATAATTAATTAAGATAATAATTGTTAACCTGATTGATTATATGCATGTAGACACTTCAAAGATTAATATTGCAGTATGTATTGAATATTGGAAGATGAAAGCAAGTCCAAGACATTGAATAGACATTACGAAGGGAGCATCGTTTCGCACTTCCGTTACCAATAACCAAACTGTTCTGCCTATTAAGTGACCATTTTACTTATTCATTACTCCCTCCGGTACAAAATAAGTAATTTTTTAGTTGTTTTTACACATATTAAAAAATTCACCTTTTAACATTAATTAATAATGAAATTGACCATATTAACTTTTATTATCTTTTCACATAAACACTCCTAACACATACTCCAACATTATTTACTCCAAGAGCAATGTAGGAAAAAAAAACTAATTCATTCTTGAAATCTGAAAAAGTCACTTATTTTGGACCACAAAAAAAAGTCAAAAAATCACTTCTTATGGACAGGAGGGAGTATACAATATTTACTACTATATATATAGAGAGAGAGAGAGCGGGGGGGGGGGGGGGTAGATATACAGGATAATTTGATCATTCAATTTTTGAAGAATATTTTATAAAATGACTTCACATAAAAGTCTTCACACTTATAGTATAGTACTAGTTTCTAGATACACGCATTGCGCGTGTATTTCATAATATTGTGTATTATATTTTTTAAACTTATATAAATATTATCAAACGATGTGCTTGAGTTATAAAATAAAATTAAAGAAAATAGTACGTTCTTGAAGATGATATTTAAATTATGTATGAGCTTATTATGGTTGAATACAGATTTTGTAATAAAACTATTCTTACAGTGTTAACGGATTTCTATATATTTTTTGAAAAATAAAATAATATTTTAATGTGAAATTTATAAATAAATATGCAATAAAAGGGGAGAAAATATGAGAAATTAAATTTAGACATGATTCAGGCATCTCTCCATAAGATCAAATTACATAACATAATTAAAGGAAACAAACAATGAAAGGAAGAAATTGTAGTAGGGTCTTTGTTGTCTCACTTACCCTCAGCATGTAATCAGTGATAACGTTGCGTTGAATTTCTCAATTTTCTGAATTAATCAGATTTTTCAAAGAGCCTTAAAAATAAATATTAAAAGAGTAGTTTCTACAAACATGAAAATGTGTCATGGTTACTAATTAAGCTGCTAAAATGCAGCACCGTGAAAAGATCGATTTTAACTTCCAGAAAGACTTCAACATCTCTTCCCCTCGTTGAGCTGCTTTAGAATTCTAAGAATTCATATACATTTTTCTTCTATAAGTAACAAAAGAACTAACGAAAAAAAATAGAGTGATTAGCTTTACGAGTGAAAAATATCATATATGTATTTATAAATCTTTGGTATCAATTATTTTTGCATATACATGACCACATTGGCATCTTTGTCATACTCATCTACTATTATAGCTCTTCATGATTAATCACCTATTTTATTATAGCAATAAGTGAATATTTATAGGTAACGTACGGAAGAAGAATCAAATTAAGAGAAGAAATTAAAAAGCAAAAAATAAAAGGAGAAAGCAAACAGGCATTTTAGTGATTAGTTTTTGTAATTAATGGAGATGTGTATTGATCTGTTAAATATAGGGGAGTGATTAAGACTTTATTGGAGAAAACAACCCGATAAAGATTAATTTGAAGTAAGTTGAACTTTATATTAAGTTGTTTTAAGAGCATAGTAATGGCAAGTACAACACCATTATCATAGTGATAATTGTCAGTACAATATTATTGTGAAATATTTTACCTTTTTGTTATTTACTATTATTATTTATGAAATATTTAGTCAAATTACAAAAGGGGTATTATAAAGGGTAAATTTATAGTCTAATTTCGTCAATCAGCTTTTAAAGGATATTTTAATAAAACAACTTCACATTAAAGTCTTTATAAATTATAATAAAATATGCTTTTTAAACTTATATTAAGCATTTTTTTCAATATTGCCATATATTTTGATAAGTTAAAAAGAGCATAAAAGCTAGTATTGACCAACTTAAAAGATAATTCAACACCCTTATTAAATTCTATTTCGGGGCAAAGCACTTTTTTTTGATAACTATGCGGTTTGAGCAAACTTTCACATCTCGACCATTATTCGGATACTTGCAATCTCCCACTACTACATATTTTTTTTAACTTTATCTATCAAAGTTTAGACAGATAAAAAGAATTCACCTAATAATTTATCTCTGTTAAAATTTGAAAGTCGTTATAATATATATTGGTTTCTTAAATATTTATGAGGGGTAAAAATAGTTTTTTTGAGTTAATTTCTCATAAATAAATATATTTGAAAAAAAAAAAAAATCATATTTAGACAAAAATCGTTTAACTCTCAAGCATTAATAGAGTCTACGAGATGAGTATTTCCAAACAGAAGCCTATGATTGAAAGTGTAATTCAAAGTCACATCTTCTTATTCTTTTTTTTTTTATTTTTCACCCGGTTTTCGATACCCACATTGGAGTCCGATTAATCCGGATTCGCACCGAAAAATTTCACATTGAGGGGTAAAGCGCTCTCTAACAAAGACAACTCCATACCCAGGGACTCGAACTCGAGATCAGTTGATCGGTTTGGCCATAAATTTTGGCAATTATTTTTCATTTTTATTTGAAAATATAGTTTGTTCACGGGTATGATCAGTTTATTAAAAAAAAATCGAATTTTTCTTAAGTTCCCAAAATTTGGTTTATGGTAGTTTTTAGGTGAAAATAATTCTTCCATTCACAAAACTTCAACGTCTTTTCTGTAAAATATTTGTCCAAATACAATTTTAACTTTTAAAATTGATTTTCCAACAATATTTCATTTTATTTTTCAAATTTCAACTAAATTTATTCCAAACACTAGCTAATAAATGAGAAAGTATCCTTATCACTTTGCCCTCTGTGTTAGACAATTCAGGCTGTCATTTGTACTGCCTAAAGTGAAATGTGTTGTTTCCAAAAGACTTCAATGCACATCTCAATCTACACCTCTTTTTTTAATGAGTTTAAAACTTGAACACTAAGCCCCACTAATAGCATGTTGGACCAAGCTTCTAAAATCAGTTTATTTTGAAAAGTGCTTTTATTAAAAGTACTTTTTAAAAAAAATATATTTTTAAGAAGAAACAGTTTATGCTTGGCTAATTAATTTGAAAAATACTTTTGAACAGTAATTAGTGTTTGGCCAAACTTTTGAAAACTGATTCTAAGTGTATTTTTCTCAAAAGTGTTTCTCAGAAAAGTACTTTCGTAAAAAAGCTAATTTTTTCTGCTTCTCAAAAATTGTATTTTTTTCCTTCCAAAAATTTGGTCAAACACCTTAATTTTTGGCCGGAAAAGCACTTTTGGCCCAAAAAAAAGTTTGCCAAACAGGTTATAAGTGAGTAAATCATAACAAGTTCAAACAAATCAACTAAATTCATTGCTTTTAGCTCGATCCACAAGTATACATGAAAAAATATACTTGTATATTAGGCTCATTCTCAAGACCAACACCAAACAAAAAATACCATCCCTCGTACATTTGTTGGATTACTTGGATATTTTGTTTTCACCAGGATTGTCATTTCAACAACATTTGACTCATTTCTACCGTGCTCTGTCATATCCAACATGCTGAAGGCTTATGACCAACTTGCAGAGTCGCTAAACTAATTACTTTCAACTTGAACTATGTATACATTATGCACAAATAAATAAAATGCACACATAATAAAATCTTACTTATTTTGAACCCATCGACTCTAGATCTTGAATTCACCTCTACCTAGTTGACCTGGTTGGATCCTTCCTTTATATACCTTATTAGTAGTAAGCGGACACGGGCCACTATCTGATTTTCATTAGTGAAAAGTAAAAATTGCACGGGGCGACCTATTTGGTCGTCCCCATTTAACCTATACCCATATTTTTAAAATTATTTAACTTATACCCTAATTTTTACAACTTCAGGCGCCTCCTTCTTCCTGCTATCTGTGCGCTCCTTTCTTCCTCCTTTCCTTTCTACTCTTTATTCTACTCTTCATTTTTTGTAATTTTTAGTATATTTTACTGCTGATTTGCTCATAGTGACTGTCATTTTTGTTGAAACAACTTTTTAGAACTTTTCTTCATCAATTTATAATTCATTGTCTGTATTTATTCTATTTGCAATGAATTCAGATTGATCCAGGAATGGAATATCAAACAACAAGCTGATTGCGACTTTATTGATGCAATTCTTACACTAAGCTTTGAAAGTTGAACTATTATGGCACTCTTGATTTTAAATTTTTATTTACAAAGATGGTCTATCTTGTGTTTCTTCCAATACCGATTAGGATGTCCTGTTTCTCAAGTGATTTCTATTAATAAGGTGTTTAATTAGTTTGTCAGCAAATACAGAACAAAACTTCAGCTAAAACATTTTGAAGTTCAGCAAATAGAGAACAAATCTTCACCTAGTAGAATGCTTAAGTTCAGCGATTAAAAACAAAAACTTCAGCCAACACTAAGTTTACGCGAAAAACTTCAGCTAAAACATGCTGAAGTTCAACAAATAGAGAACAAAACTTCAGCTAGTACGACTGTAGGACAATAACTTCAGCTTATTTAGTGTTGAAGTTTTTACAAATGAATTAAATAACTTCAGCATCTTCTGCTGAAGTTTTTGAAAAAGCTTTATGACAACACTAATGAGTCCAAGACAAAACTTCAGCTTATTTAGTGTTGAAGTTTTTACAAATGAATTAAATAACTTCAGCATCTTCTGCTGAAGTTTTTGAAAAAGCTTTACGACAAAACTATTGAATCCAGGACAACTTCAGCTAAAACATACTGAAGTACAATAAATAAAGAACAAAACTTCAGCTAGTAGAATGCTTAAGTTCAGCAATTACAAACAACTTCATGCCCGTCTACTAGAATACTGAAGTTTGCGTGATTGTCTTTGCTACTTCAGGCCCATATGCCTGAAGTTTACGTCAAAAATGGGTACACTTGCAATTTTTTTTGCAAAACGGGTATAAGTTAAAACGTGACCCAAAAAGCAGCTATAGATGCAAATGCCCCTAATGAAAAGCATCTCTTTTGTCATAATTTGACATTGGAAACATCACACTGTACAATGCAAAGCCTGCAATACATCTAATCTACATTAACCATGAGAGTTCATAATCTGTATTATGCTATTCCTCCTGTGACCTTTTTTGTATCTAAAAATCTCAATCCTATTAATGCCAACAAATTAGGGAAGACACATAATATAACATCACCAACAACTTGGGCTAGAAAGATAATACAATCTCTCTGTTAGTACTCATACCACCTTGGGTTGGATCTGCTCAAAGTCAAAAACCTCAAACATGAGGCGTCTTACATCCGGCTTTCCATATATAGCGTACGAGAGTCCGTGAATAGCTTGTTGAACAGAAGTTGTCGCTGGATTCCTGAGCCTACGGTTGTGCTCGAATGCATCCTGAACCTCCTCGCTATAAATGATAAAGCGATGGAGATACTTTTCTCGCAAGTATCTCCCGCAAAATTTGTTCATCAAGATACGTCGGTGTTTCTCTTGCAACCATCTCCCAGGAGCGTCGAGATGTTTCATCAGTAACCTTTCTGCCATTACCAAATCCTGTATCACGAGAAGGAAACCGTCAACTATTGCTACCACAGAACTTGAAAGAAAACTGTCATGCTTGTGCAAACAGGGTAGGCATGAGTGTCCATTCTTGATTAACAATCGTTCTTTAACTAGAGTAAACCGGTACTTTTTCCTGTCGATGGACAGGAAAGTGGCTTCTTTTTTCTGTATTGAGATCGTGACCCAAATACAAACCAGAAAATGGAATAAAAGAAAGCAATGCAACCAAATAAATCTGACTGAAACATTACAAGTACCTAAAAGGGCAAAACCATTGTTACTGAGCTTCAATTTTTAGAAGTTAAGCTCTTTCTACCTTTATGAATTTTACACTCTAATCAATGCTTGATTAACAATGGACGGACTGCTTTAACGAAAAGTAAACAGTTACCTACTTCAGCAATTCTAAGAAAGGATAAAATACTACTTTCCATAATTTTAGGCAGAGTGGGTAGTCAGTGATCGTCAAACTAAGATGTAACTAAAAGCCCATTATATTGGACATGAAGAAATGGACAATTGTGAAATCCTCAAATGTAGTACTTTTGCAGCTAAACTGGTGAATCAACTTGGGATACGGAGACCCACGGTGCAAGTGCTACTATCCCTAATTGTTCATTAAGACAACATGGTTGGACAATCAATGAACCATTGCATTTGACATGGATCTTTGTCTACATGAACGAGAAAATCCAGGAAATCCATACGATAAGATCAAGATTGTCAGATCCTAGGCAATAAAGATATTCTCTCTTCTTTTAATAGCTGAATGTAACTTCTTGAGAAACTACCGACGAAGGGTACAGACTATATACCTTCATGTATATATAAATCCAGAACTTCAAATGGACCAAATAAACCAACTAAATCTCAATACTATCCCTTTCACACAGCTATGTAATCCTGTACAACAATTTTTCCTGTTTACAGACATTGCCACTCTATAGCTCTAGCTCTAAGACGAGGATTTGGTTATTAAACCCTAAGAGGTGCCCATAGACGGGTGAGTTCATCTTCTACAGGAGATAGAAAAACTGCTTTATGGAGAGGTCAAGGAGTGCACTACCATCTTCCAATGAAGTTCTAAAAACCCCTTTCAACACTTCTCACAAGATCTTCTGGTTAAGTTCTATTCCAAAGTTAAAACTCCGATGCCTTAGCTTGAGTTCCCTTTTTATGTCTGGAGCAACATCCTTACCTGATTGTATAATTAGTTATTACAGCCCATTTATGGATTCTGTAAAACAATGTTTTGCCACCTGAACTTAGGGCTCATAGATCAGAAATCCTTTAATATTTATTCAAATAATAATTACAGAGAACAGTATACCACATAAATTAGTTAAACATTGTCTTTACCTGTCACTTTCTCTTGTTTTTCTTTTGAAGTATTTCCCAAAACTTTCTAGAAAAGAAAGACAAACTGCTTTCCTTCGATCAATTTGTTAATGATAATAATAGATATATTTAGAAAGTATATATATGCTATCGATGGGCTTTTGCGTAAACTAATATAAAGTACATCGTTTAGAGTACTATCTTAATATATTATTAACATTCTTGCTTCATATTTCTGATACAGAAAGAATGGACAATTGGAGCTGAAGTTATTGACTGGTACTTTTCAAAAAAAAAAATCCTCCAAGAATTAGTGAAGCAAGTTTTGTTTTTCTTTTAATGACGAGCTGAGGTGATGACATACAAAGCAGAATACAGAGACACTCTCTCAGGCTGACTTAAGCATTCTGAACTAGCTTATGCGCCATAGACGAACACAAAAACAACAACTATGCCTTAATCACAAGCAAGTTGGGGTCGGTTATATGAATCCTCACCGACCATGCCGCTCCATTTAAGCTCATCTCAGATGCACATACCAAAAAAATGTATCATACTCGGCGGAATTTTATACATGCACAGGCGAATAGGAGTTCCTGAATCACCGCTAGCTTATTTTAGTCAATCATTTGCTGCATATTAGCTTGCTAACTTTGTCCTCTTTATTATCAGAAAACTAATTTGAAAAATAGTACCTGAATTTTTTGGCCAAGGTATTCTAGCCGCTCATAGCAAAACCTCGGATGCTCAAACTTGTATTTTGATGGGTGCAAGAAAGAGAGCTGCAGTTTATATAGCAGAAAAATTCACAGAATAGGTCAGTTAAGAGATTGCAAACTAGAATATACATGCTAGATTTATGGAAAGAGACACGACACTGATATATAAACAAACACCATAGACAATGAGACTTAAATCAAAATGGGGTAAACGAATGCAAGGTCTTTCAAACAGGAGGGGAACAATAATTTAAACAGACACAATTATGGATCTGGAAATACAGAAGAAAAATGCCGGGTAAAGTAAACAAAAAGATTGGATTTGATAATTGACTTCCAGCAGATAGTTAAAGTTGCATCGCCATAATAATTACAGAAGGCTAAAGAGGAATCGACACCGTAAAGGCATATGCAGTTTGTACTCTACTTCTACTATAACTCCTTACTTGTTAAACGCCTGCTAAGTTTAAATTCAAAATATACAAGCTTTACTAATCCATAGTTCCAATAAGAACAAGAAAAGAAGCGGTATGTACATGGTCAGCATAATAGAGTAAATACCTGTAAACCAAGTCCAAGTTCAATATTTCTGGCTTCAGTAATCTCAGGGATCCTATCATTCATTGCCAATGGGTATCCCAATGTCTGCATAACTTGAGGTCTGCTGGTATAATCCCATACATTACCACGGAACCTATGCATGCCTGGTGGAACACATGCCCTGAATACCCTTGGGTGTGCAAAGAGAGCATCCTCTGGAGGCTGTCAATCATAAGCACAAAACTGAATAAGCAATTTGAATTGAGATGATCATTTACTTTCTTCAAGTTGCAATTGTTTGCACTCATATATTTGAGGAAGCAATTTATATAAAGGCAAATAATATGCATTTACGTGGTTTGAAGTCTTTAACGAGCCAGAGAAGGAGACACTACTTAAACTACTAAAGATCTAAAGGATGGGGGTAAAATCCATCCACTTTAGTTCCTTAATCCAAATGGTAAATAAATAATTTTAATACAACAAAGAAAAAGTCTATCTGGTAAAATTAAACTAATTCCCATCCTGAAACTTCAAAGGGAATAACAGCATTTGTATGACGAGATATGTATCACGTTATGCTCCATATGTACCATGTACACTAGCCTCTGGCATGTGATGCTCAACTTTTACGATGCGATTGATACTAGTGAAGGAACAGTCCATCCTTTTCTTTCTCCCTTTTCCCCCTGCTTTCTCTCAAGAGGAGGCTAAATTGTTGCTTGTTTCAGTCAGTATCTTTAGGTTATTAGAAATTTATCCAAAAAGAACACTCTTTAGTTACTTGAGAAAGTTAGAGAAAAATTAGGGTATGAATCCATGAGAATTAAGAAATTTGCTAATACAACAGCCAACATAGCGGGCTAGAAGCATTTCAGCAGTTACTCACTGTGCTTAGTTAACTTATAGGAAATGCTAGGCCATTTATTGGACTTCAGAGTTTCACTTTTAAACAACATTAACAAAAGCATTCTCAAGATCACTGGAAGAACAATTAAAAAAACAGAAATAAACGAAGATTGGAACTGCAGAAAGATGACAATTGATCCCAGGAAGATTGAGTTTAATAAACTTTATAACGTTTATACAAGATAAGAAGTTCAGATCTTGCCTTATAAGCAGCAACATCTTGCCAGCTAAGCTTTTTGCCTTCAAATTCTACAGAGACATAGTCTACATCTTCCAACTGTCTCCTCAATTTAGGCTGGCAATCTTCAGCCTCAGGATCCATTCCACACACTTCAAATAGGACACGATAAACTTCAGGCATCCCAAAACACAAGTATATTGCTCCAAACAAAGCCCAGAACACAGATCTGCCAATATAATCATTGAATCCAAGCCAGAATGAGAAAATTATAGTAGCTAGGCAGCTATATAACATCACAAGAACACAAAGCTTATATGATTACAAAATTCAGGAGACAGAAGAGCGTCAGAGAAACAGGTGTTACGAAAGGAGATCTATACAGGGAATATTAAAGTTTCTTTTTCTTTCCAAAAAGGGTATATGAAATATTATAGCTCATAGTACATAGTTTGGCAATCCCAAACACTCTTATTAGAAGAGGAATTATCGCCCTTTCCTTTCGATGTCCCTCCTTGAAATATTCGAAAAACAGCTAAAGACAAACATGTCCACCCATGATCAGTAAAAAGGCGAGGGGCAGCTGCAGGAAATACATGAACCAGAATGACCTCTTAACACGTATATAGCTTTATGCATCCTAACCTTTTAATAGGGACATAAGAAGCACCAAATGTAGATATTTCTACTGTATCACTATCCAGACTAATTCAATCTACTAACATTTTCAGTATAAGTTTTGTCGACTCCTAAGCATGTCATCTTGATCAAAGTTCTTCTCTTCCTAACAATACCACCTTGTTTTGTGTTTCCAAAATTATTCTGATACTTCCACTCAACATACTATTATCAAGAAATAAATTCAGGCATAGCCACATCCTAACTTAGGTCTACCGGATCATGCAATAAAGTTCATAAGTTCCTTTTTTTTTTTTTTTTTTTTAAAAGGAGGATTAAAAGCTCATATATTTGGGAAGAAAAACTCATCAACCACACTGTTTAATGGTCGATCATGACGTTCATTCCTGAGCTAAGGAAGCCAAAAAACTCTAATATAGCAAGAGCGGCAACCAAAGAAATTTTGTTGACTGCTGAGAGGCGGGGGGACGGGTCACTTTAGTGCTGCTAAAGTGTAGATCATACACACAGACACAGGGATTACTTATACCTTGTTCAAGAGCATGAAATGATGCACTAAAACTAAACAAGTACAATTATCAAGGTTCTCACCAAAAAATGTGCAAGTACATGAAATGATAAACAAAACTAAACAAATACCACTATAAATTATAGCATTAACTAACAGAACTTTTCTGGCCTATGCATCCTACTGAAATAGAACAACAATTATGAAATGCCAAGCAAAAGAACCAAGATCTAACTTACTTGACAGGCGGTTCCCTATCCAATCTCTTCAACTTATCCATATCATCATATGGGAAAATCAAATTCTGCAAGCTAGCATTTTTAATCCACTTAGGCAGATACCTTTTCCCAATCAAAGCATACACCCTTTCCCTCATTGGACCGGGCGACTCCCTAGGATATCTTTGCAAGAAAAACTCACATAAACACAATTCAAGAACATACTGCCCTAAAAAACCCAATCTTGAATGCCCCGACCTCACGTGCCTCGCATTAGTCCTCTCACACTTAGGATGCTGAAACGCTAAATACAACAATGTATCAAATTGTTTCGCCGGATTTTCGTCCCCAAAACTTTCAGATGGCTCTAAAGGGTACCCTAAAGCCTGTTTCACCTCAAGCAAATACTCATCAATCCATGTTTTATCAGCATTATTGAGTCTTGAACAAGGTAAACAAGAACTCAGTAAAGGGAATGATTTTAAAGACAATTGTGGACTATTAAGAAATCTTTCAGCTAACTTAGCATCATCTAAAGGGGGTTTAAGGATAAATCTTTTTGGGGGTACTTTTCTTTTAGGGGATACTACTTTTTTACGCTCTGCTAATTCTTTGAGGAGTCTTTGTGGACTATTTTGAGGGAGCTCTTTTGGGTCTACTGCAACTGCTAGAACATGAATTTTAGGTGCAAGTTTGGAACTTTTTACATGGGTTTGGAGAGAAAAATGTGAAAATGAGGATGAAAAGGAGAGATCAAATGAGTTGGGTTTGAAAGTTGAACACAACTCCATGGCCATATTTTAAGAGTATAAAAGCTACTGGGGTTGATGAAAAT
Organism: Nicotiana knightiana; assembly: GCA_005239525.1. Taxonomy (NCBI): domain Eukaryota; kingdom Viridiplantae; phylum Streptophyta; class Magnoliopsida; order Solanales; family Solanaceae; genus Nicotiana; species Nicotiana knightiana. The sequence goes on from ML390767.1 coordinate 92,335, forward strand.
TCTGAAGTTTTCAGTTCATTATTTGTAAGAGGTTTTTGCAGGGTTTTTGCTAGAAGATAGAAACAGAGAGGGGATAAGGTGTTGAAATATTTTGCTTTGGCAATATTCAGACGATAGGATAAAGGGAACTCGGCAAGTGGATATTTCTGCAAGCAGGCTTTGGTTTGGGCTGGTTTTCGATTTTGGAGTTCATTTATTGGGTCGAGTCTGTATTAGTTGTGGACTTCATTTGGTGTGCGTATTAAGGGGAAATGTTACTTTTAGGACTGCTATTTAATTTGAGAAATTACCAGTTATGTCAGTCCATAAATAAGTTAGTACAAAAATTAGTTAATTTATAAAATATTATTAATATTAGCCAATTAGTTATTTGTAGGAAAAAAAGATCATATTTTTGCTTTCTTTTGAGTAGGTGTTGTTGGAATAGATTGGATACATCTTTAGGAGTTTAAATCTCAGTTTTGGGATGATTTGGTGGAGTTTTAAGGTAGTTTGAATTATTGAAAATTTGAAGAAGAAGAACAAGAAGAAGAAGATGATGGAAAAAGATGATATGTGTACCGCACCGTGTATTATTTGTGTATCACATATGTATCAGATTCACATTAATTGTGTATCACATGTATATCCATGTATATCTGTGTGTGAGATACATGCGTGATACATATTTGACACATATGTCGCAGAAGAATTTTTTGAACTTGAATTTAACTATGAATTTTGATACCAAACTAGTCCAAACCATCCACAATCTTCCTCAAATTTTGTATATTGACTCATCTATATGTTTTCAATGAATTTCAACCATACCCATTAAAAAAAGCCCCTTCTTAATTTTTTGAAATAT